>JAQIXA010003218.1:0-14741 GCA_034699045.1 Nanhermannia cf. coronata Gr-Ori-00579
AGCTAATTCCATAATAAAAAAGCTATACTTTTCCCAAAGCCAAATATATATTTTCATAGCTTAAGTAAATGGTACCCATTAAAAAGCAACTAAATATCCTAAAAAAACTGATTAAACAATTTAACAATAGTTTAAGTAGCAACTAAAATCCGTAAAAAATCAACTAAAGTTTAAATAGTTTTTTTAGGAATTTTTAGTTGTTTTATAAGGAAAATAGTTGCCGAAATAAGGTGAAGTATAGGTAGGTACTTATTAAACTATAAATAAAACAAAAAGTATAATTACTATATCTGTAGGTCTACATCTATTAAATACCATAAATAGCAATATGGTATAGTTGGTAATTGGTATAAGCATATTTATAAATAGATAAAAGTTTATAATAATAATATGTAGATTTACTTAGAAAGTTAGGATACCTATATTGAAATTTAAAAGCTGAAAGGAAAGCTGAAATCAAATATTCTTGTGAAAATTAGCAAGGATTTCTAAATAATAATTGCTTGAATAAACTATCTGTATTGCTATTGCTTTGTAACTGCCTTCAATTTTGGTAATAAAAACTTAACTTCTGACTGCTGATATAGATGGTAATAACTATAAGTTCATTTGGTTTGATTCGAATCGAAGCAAATCGAAGGATAAAAGTGTTAGTTTGTGAGAAATTCAGCTTAACTCATTATCGTGTTCGTTTAGGTGTGTAAGATTTGATTTATGTTTGGATTTGCAAAACTGAAATAATAACTGTAATTGCCTACACTCGAACTCACAAACTTGTTCTATGGTCTATAGAATGTTTCGATACCTACTATAACACTAATATGCTATCGTATTGTGGATACCTATCATTATTTATATCATTAGTGCCTTGGAGAAAGTACCTCAAACTAGGCAGAGAAAAGAAAGTGACTCTGCCTAGTTATCTTATAGGTAGTCTAGCTAACCAAATTGAAAATGTATGGGTATTTTGTAAATTGTGTATTTTGACTTTTGAATTTTCGAACCTGGTCCAGCCCTAGGAGGACTAGTAGAGGAATGGTGGTAAGTCCTCCACGCTTCCACTCTTCCAGAGATACTTCTCCATCGGCATCAAAATCAATCTCGATCATCATGTCCTGCAGGATCTAGAGGAGGCAGATTTAAATTGCTTTTTTAAAATCAAGAATGTTGAAATTGAAATAATTTAACTTTTAATTCCCAATTCCTACTAACTACTGTTTGTCTCATGCAGATACCCATACAAAACAAAAATTCTTAATATCTTTATGAGCTATTTCTATTTTTATGGAAATATGTATACTGTAGTAATAAAAAATATAAAATAAAAACTTACCGGCTTCAACTCTGATACATCCCAGCCTAAATACTCAGCTACGTTCATCATTTGATTCAAAACACAGTCAAGTTCCTACCATTTCAGATAATTAATTTCAATGAAAACGGATTATTAGGTATTTATTTCATTTCAATAAAATCATTGATACTTGATTAAGCATAAAATCTTATTAATTAAAAAAAATATGTCAGATTTTATCAAAAATAGAAAACAATGAGCATATAATTTCTATATATAAGTGATTTTAAGCAATTTATACCTTAATTCCATTTAATTTCAAATACTTAAATGCTCAAATACTGGATAACGCAAGGATCTATATATTCATAGGTACTATCACTCATATTTATTGTATGACTATAAGTTGATTATTGCTGAATTTTGTTTTAAATACAAAGTATTTATTTAAATTGAAAAATAAAAGAATAGATAAGTATAGGTTAGGTATTTGAGTCAGATCATTTTTCACTTGTCAAATGGGTCTTTTGAAGTAAGTGAAGCGTACTTGAGTTATTTCATGCTCATTGTCAATATTGATATATCTACGTTGTAGTCGTAGTAGGGTATATTTTATAATACGAAGTACTAGAGACGACAGCCAAACTTCTTTTGTAAGCTACTAACAGTTGGCCGAAAAAGCATCCTTTAAAGCTAGAGAGAAAATTTAACATGAAAATCCTATCTAAAGACAGTTACTTTAAATAAAATAAAAGTATTTATTAAGTACTAGTATGCACTACTTGTACTAGTTGTTGGGTACTAAATACTTTGCTAGATATTGAAATAATTCATTTATATACATTCCGTTTTGTCAGTATTATTAAACTCAAATGTCATAGGAAACAAAAAGTAGGGTGGTGGGTAAAAAAAACCGAAAAGAATGAGAACTTACATAAGTGTCGAGCACTCCGTTTCCATCGGTATCGTAAAGCCGAAACATGACTGCAAAATAAAATGAAATAATGTGAAAGAGACATAAGGATTATCCGTGACATTTGAACCTTTTCATGGTTAATAAATATCTATAGATATTAAATGTGACAGCGGTACGAGTGACTTTGAGGACAGCATATTTATCTCTCCATACTTTATCCTGCTACTAACTTGTACTATGGTACTATTGGATATGATATAAAATATCAGCGTTGAAATTTTAAATAGACATCTCAAATATCACAGATAAGCATCAAAATTTCAAAATTTCAAAATAAGTTATTTGGTTTTTGTTAAACCTTAAAATATTTTAAGATAAAATGGCTCTTAAAAGCTTATAAACTTGTAGAGAAATTTCCATAAAGAAACAACTAGGTATATGTAAAATATGATTGAAGATTAAAAATACATTTTTCAAATAGTAAAATCTTATTTCGATTACCTAAAGTACTTATAGGTACAATGGTAGTGAAATATTTCAAAAATTTAATTAAAAATCTGTATATTATAATTACATTCGAGCTTGTCCTCGGGTCGACCTCCTTCAAGTAGAGAAAGATAGCAGACAATGTCCTTCAAGGGTATCTTGATCAAATTGATGTCAACTGGGGCCTGAGCTACAGCACCCAAAGCAGCCCGAGCATCTAAAAAAGAAAAACAACCATTTAAATCTTGCTTTTCATAGTAATACACTAATTACTAGTACATTACACTATACAAATAACAGTGGAAACATTTAAACATCCTTGCACCCTTTAAAATGATCCAAAAAAAAACTCTTTTGCTCAATTTATACGGGGAAATAATATCAAACTTACAATAAATTACAAAAATGCAAAAATATGTTTTAATCTTGAATGGAAAGTAAATTTTAAAGGGAGTCAAAATCTAGTATGTATATGCAGAATAAAAAAAGTTAAATAAATTTTCCAAATGTTAGGTAGATACATACGAGTAGTATAAGTGTAGTGTTTTTGGAACAAGTAGGTACATAGTAATATTACATTTGCTTATGAATATAATAATAATGTAATATAGGTAGACATTCTGATATTACAGTAGAGAAAGAAAAATGTTATTGCGAGCTCCAATATTGAGATATTTGAGGAAATTGCAAAAAATAAAATCACAAAGTTTGAAGAATTTCATCAAAACTTATATCTATGTATATATATTGTAAAATACAATTTCTCAGACTTAAAATCTCAACATTGACATTACCATTCGTTCGAGTACCTTCTACATAAATACCAGCAGTACAATACTTACATGCTCAAACACTTATACCAACAATAACACATTCTGTACTTATGCAGAATAACTGTAGACAGTAGGCACTTATAACAATGTTCCATTTTATTCTATCAAAAATTGCATAAGGTTACACATGCTGATAGTATTATTCAAAATATTCATTGTAGTTACAAGTAAGTACTTGGTACATATTGTATTTATACTTGGTATACTAGGCCTAAAGTTAAAAAAATGAAATACTAGCTTATAGATAATGTGATGCAATTCTTTCACGACAAATTCCATTTTCCAAATATTAGTTTGTGATATTGATGAAAGATTTCCTTTTTTGATCTGATCTGATCTGCTGAAAAATCCAAAGTGATAGAAAAGCAACAAAAAAGGTAATACCTTACCTATATCAGTACTACTGTCTATCCTACATTTCCATAATACTAATACACCTTATACCGATACTGATTCAAGTTACAGGCACAGGATACAAGTACCAAGTACGGTACTTTTTTGATAAAATTGTAAGAAAAAATTTAGTTAAAATCTACAGTGCTTAATTTACTACGAAATATTATACAGTCATATCAATTGAAGTTTTTCTAACCGACAAGATTTCGATTTGTTTGCTTTGGTATTGTGTTAATCTAATCAATTAATGGGATAGAAGATTACGTATTCTTAAGATTAGGATTAGGAGATAGGTAAAACTGTGCAAATAATACTCGTGTATCGGTCAAGTAGTAAAAGATTTCTATATTGATCAAGTCAAGTTGGTATTCAATTATTCAAATACTCACAAATACAAATAAAAAAAACACATTTACCTTACCAAATCAATCAGACGAAAATTTGGTCAATTTGGGTTTCGAACATAAAAAATCCATGAATTATCGATACATTTGTGCGGTGTGCACTTATGTATATATATGTACAGTAATACATGCGAATAATACGACATATATCTATCTAGTAGGGTAAGTAGTAAGTACCTACTTAAAAAGGTAGTGAAAAGTAGAAAAATTGAAAATATAAGTATATATAGGTATGTTATATTAGTATATACCCTCTAATAACTTCCCATTGGATATCAGAACAGAGTTGGTGGACTTTTTGGATGAGTTTCTCGACACTAACGATAAGAAATTTTTAATAACCTCTTTGTTAATAACAGTAGGGCTTGCAAAATAGACTTTAAATACACAAAATCAAAGCCAAAATAGTCAAATAAGATACATAAATCAAAATCAACCCCCATCGGCTGAAATATGAATAGATCAAATTTTATAAAAACAGTAACATACCTTGATATAAAAAATCATTAGGCTTATACAATTGAAAATATACAAATACATCTGCATTTTGTATTTAGGTATTGACTCTAAATATTTTAGATTATCTGATATCTGTATGAATATTTTGACTTTGTTCACTAATCGAATAGCCTATAGATTAGCAATTGAAAAATACATTACTTACAAAAAAGTACAAAATATGAACATTTACTAAGACATACAAGAACATTTAATTGAACCTTGAGATGGTGAGGAGTCGTTGCTTTTTCTTTCGTAAGAAGAAGATGCAAATTTCAGCAGAGGTCGAACAATCGAGGCAAGACTACCTATAGTGTACAACAAGAGAAATGTAATAGTCATTATTTTATTTCCCCCCTTTTTTTCTTATCACAATCGCGAGTTTATGTAGTACTATGATATCTGTATCTATGATATTTTGCACAGCCTCCTGCACAGAGGACTGATACACCAATTTGTTTGAAAAAAAGTCCCAAAAGTCTTATTTATAAATTCATTAAACCCTTCCAGAATACATTATACAGTATAGTACTGGCTAATTTGAGACTTTATTCATTTTCATTATTTATGTTAGTACAAGTTATAAAGTTAAAAATTAGAAATAAATTCAAAGTTTATCAGGCCAGGAAATTCCGGGCTATAAACTTCCTACTTGACTACTCGCTTCTCCTCTACTTTGATACTATCTGTAGGTATGTAGTAGTAGAACTCTCTTGCACTTTTTATTATTCAGTTTTTTTATCAAACATCAAACCAGCAGTAGTCTCTACTAACTACTAATATATAAAACTAGGTAGGTATATGTATTACCAAAATTCTCAAAAGATGCTTGTACTGATATTTATAAGTAGGTACTAGAAGTAGTCCAAACATATTAGACTTTTAATATAAAAATAATTGCCTACAATTGGGACTTTGGACTATCAGTATTACAGTAGTTATATTCATCATTTATGTTGCAATTTGAGATTAAAAAGAAATTTTATTCCCCCAAAAAAAGACTTTAAAGTTAAAGGATAAAAAAAGTTTACACTTTTCATTAATTTGATAATATCTATATTTGATACTGGAGCTAATATATTGGGACTGGTGTCATATTGAATTTGACATTCTGTCATCTTTAACTTTTCTACCTACTTACTGAATCAGTAAGTAGGTAGTCACTTAAAGTTTAGAAAACTTCAAATATCAGTATTACTGATATCAGTATTTGAAGTTTTCTAAACTTTAAGTGGATAAAAGTATGCATGTGTCTATATCGTAATATTTTAAATATTTGCATATTCGAAATATATACATTTTCTTAGCATAAACATAAGTACTGCTGTTGTTTGAGTTCGATTTCTGCTGACTTCTGACTTCTGACTTTTTAATCCACAGTGAGCTAATAATATTCAATATAATATGTAGGTATTCTATTACAAGCAGTATATTCTGGAATTCTTAAAGTTTTCTACTTGATTAAATATTATCTACTCTTATTACTGGTCCTCATAAAACTTTTGAAATCTGAAGCTGAAAATACAAGTATCCAATATAAGTATCCTTATAAGTAGGGTACTTATTTATAAGGCATAAAGTAAGAGATCATAGAGACCTGTACCGGTGTCCATATACATAATCTACTTGAAAGTTTCTTTTTTAAACAAGTTTATGTTTGTTTATTCAAGTACTAAAATTGAGAGTGAACTATAATCTCTTCATCTTGCACATATCTCAAGTACATAGTTTGTATCTAGAATACCTACTTATTATTATCTTTTTATATGAACTTTCATATAAATTTGAAAACTTCTTTTAATTTTATGAGGTTTTTGAATTGGCTTGTAAAGTTGCCCAAGAATTTAATTATAGTGATGCATTCTAGAAAGTACTGCACCGACTGATCCAAAATCCAACTGACAACTGATCGAAAAAAACGATAACTCGTCGAAACACAAATATAAATATTTTTAAAATTAGAAGTAAATGAGAAATATAGTCAAGATCAATAATATAAATCCAAAAAATAAGAAATAATTTAAAAAAAAAGATCGGTATTGTCTTTTATTAATGAGAATTTTTAGTCTGTTTAGTTCCAGCAGAATCATTCTTGCTTATTAAACGTTTTCAAGTTTTTATATAAACTTGGTCTTTTTTTAATTTAATTTTTTTTTTAAATTTAGAAATATATTTTAGTTTTTCGACCAGTTGTCGTTTATATTCGATCAGTCGTTAGACAGAGAAACTTTATTAGATAGTATAGCCTATATACCACATAATCATATAATATTTACATAGGCATAAACTTTCGAGGTTTAATTTTAGCTAAGTATATCTTCCTCCTTATATATATGTAGGTAGATGCCTACTAATAATTAGTTATAATATTGCATAATGTAGTTTTATACTAGTGCTTGAACTAAGTAGTGTATTACCAAATTACGAGTATCCTAACCTATCTAGTATTTGTAATGTCTTTTATTCTAATCGTTAGTTGAGCTCCTTTATTTTTCATAAAACATCTTGATTAACCTTTTCATGTAAATACGTAGCAATACAGTACCGTATAAAAATAAATCGCCATGAAGGTAAAAATTTTATTGAGTAAAAATAGTATCTGAGATGTTTTATAAGCAAAATTTTAAGTTTCAAGGATCTACATACTTAACGGTACTTAAAGCATGTACCTATAAAGTAGTATGGGTAGGTAGATATTTTGTAATTTTTTTTGAAAATGAACTACACTTACATACATATCATACATGCTGGTAATATAGGTTATAATATCTGTAGTATAGGTAAGGGTAAGTGCCATTTAAGAGTAGAATTGTACTTTTATTATGCTTGTATATCATTTTTCATTATTTATACGACTATTGAGTTGGGAGAAAGTATACTTACTTTCTCCATTAGATATTTATGGATGACGACTTTATATTTGTCGTAAATACTTTTAGACGAGGTATGTCAAAGGAATCTTGTTAGATCGATTGATTGAATATAAACCTTTTAAATGTAGAATCGTACTCTTTAGAATCATAGACCCTTTGATAGGCTATACGAGTAGGTATTTACTTTTCTGAAAAATTTACCTACTACGATTCATAAAACCTAATACTTGTACTAAAACTTGTATTTGTACTCGTACTATAGTAGCTATCTGTATAGCTACTATTTGTAAAGGGCAAGAGTTAAGTCCCAAAAACTTGTGTATGGACATTATTTGGATGGTACACAATTTTTATGCATTATGTATGTGTAAAGCACCAACTTCTACTAGTATGTACTGATATATGTTTTTGCATGTAAGTTTGTAGAAAACTTTATTATTAGTAATTATTACATATCATTATTGCTACTTTTTACTACTATTATTAAAGTACCTAAGCTATGTGTAATATGTTCTATTTGTAATACAATCTTGTCATCTTGCGAAAAACCTCAAAATGGTAAATTTGAACTTTTTATTATTTTGAGACCTAGCCGAGCCCAAAACTCACTAAAATATTTTATACTTTTTTATACTGTAGTTTGTATATAGGGGACTAATATGACATCCTAAAAACTTCGACAAAAATATATTAACTTATACTAGTTACTACTACAATACAATACAAAAAATGCCCTTTATTCAATATCCTCCAAATAAAATTCTGATATTCACAAAATACCAAGGAAAGCATGTCAAATTATGTAGATCTACAGTATACACATACCTCTTAAGTTAACTATATAATATTGTATAACGTAGTAACCCAGTTGATACCTTTCATGTTTAGGTATTTTAAATATTTAAAGCATTTAAAAATCTAAAAATTGGAATATTTCCTCTTTTAAGGTAAATATAAATTAATTTTAAATTAAATAAAATGTATAGATTTAAAATTGTGATAGCTAAAGTTTGGGTATGATGAAATTATATAAGTTGAGGAAATAATTTTTACATATAGTTGCGATTATTTACAATAAAAATTGATTTCATGTTGTCATTTTCGAGCCTGAATGCCTACACTAAACTTTTATTCAATAATATATTTGTATTTGTAAATATATACTTACATTTAATGTACACATCTAGTGTATTGAATGGAAAGTACCTATGTATACTATTCACTATTATTATTAGTAGTATTTGCTATTATAATAAAGTCTCACTGATTTGAAAATTTTGGTTCGAGTTAAATTTTTCCGTTTTTGGGATTGTTGCGTATAAAATAGTAAGTACTCGGTCAGTACCTACCTATCTATTTATAGTTGTAGTAATAACAATAGCATAGCTAGAAATATGTTGTGATCTCCGGTGCAAAAAATTACAAAAGCTAAGGATCATAAAAAGGGGCAATAACATCTTGAAGAACCGCAAAAAAACCCTTTAAAGGGCGATAAGCTTGAGGATTTTTTTTTGAAAACCCAAGTAAAAAACTTACAATAAAATTTTCCTATTTATAGCAAAGTAATATTTATGTACAATAAACACGCCTTGAGATACACATGAACTTCAGTAGTCTCTATGTACATTTACATATAGCCTAATTTTGTGTTAGAAAGACAAAGGGAAATAAACTTTTTTCTCTCATCCCTTAAAAAGTAGCCTAGTATCTACTTAGGTAAGATAATATATTATGTAAGTATAAGTATGTACTAATACTATTCTCCATAAAAGTGTTTATACATTACATTCATTCGTTTGTTTTATATCGAATTTAAATTTTATCCATTTGCATTTATTTCTAGTTTTGATTATATTGTCCATTCGATTCTAGCTGTAGTTCTGGTTCTGCTGCTTGTAATTGCGAGTGCGTATATATTTACTGGTAAATTAATCCGTGCTACTCAAGTTATAATACACAAAAAACTGAAACTAAAGAAGTACCTACCTGGTAACTTTGTTTGCATGAAAATAAGCTTTCCAAATACTTCTATATTTGTCCAAAATTCCGAAACTCATTTCTTTATGGTTTTGAAATTAAAAATGCCAACTTTTTTGATCATTTTTTGACCATTTATCGACAAGGTTATATAATTAAAATATACAACTTCTTATTGCAAAAACGATACAAATATCACTCAAAAATAAATCTTGCTTATATTGCTGATGGTGACCGCTGACCACCCGAGGTTACCCGAAAGTAACTAAAAATATTTAAAATCTTTATAAGCTATTCAAAACTTGAAACTGATCGTGAGTTACTTAATTATTTTGAGTAAAAAGCTTTTAGATAATTAAGGTATTCTAGGCTTTTTCGTAATTAAAATTGGAGGATGAGTATGAAATTTTTATATCAAAATAAAAACTCAAAAACTTTCATGAAAAATAGGAGTTTCAGGTCCAATTACTTTAATGTAAGTATCGAGTAAATCGAGTAGTATTGGTATAAGTGTCGTAAAAAATATACAATAAAATTTGCTCTGATAATAATGATTTAATTGCTCCTTTTTACTGATTTGTAAAAGAACCATGGGCTACCATGGTTCTTTAAATTTGAATATCTGCCTACTTTTACTCGTAATATGTAAGATGATAAATACGGGTATGTATTTGCTTGCGGAAGTAGGGTAAAAAAAATTGAGTATTCAATCCTTCAAGTGCTATTAAAATTAAAATCTAAAACTGGATCCAGATAATAAATAGGTACTATTTAGGTACCTACCTACTAGTTGATTACTAGATACTGCTAGCATTAAATGGTTCAGCTCTAAATGATAAAAAGATAAAAAGAAAATAAACAAATTTACGAGTATTTGCTTTGTTTATTATCTAATCCATACAAGAATTAGCACTCTCACCAATAGTATAATACTGCTGGTATGTAGATCCAATTAAATTAATTCAATAGATTAGATTGAAATTGAAATATTTATTTTATTTTTATGGAGAAAACCTGCCTAATAAAAGTGCCCTGCCTAGTAGTAATAAGTAATATAAGTGAAGAATAGTTACTTTACTAAAATTAAAAATAAATTCTACTATTCATAGTTTGCTATAAAATTCCCATTAAAATCTGCCTACCTGTTCGCTGTCGAGCTGAGCTGCTCTCAGAGTCTGACCTGTGGTGACCAAGATTTTGTAGTTTCTCCGTCAGTCCATGTAACTTCTCAGCAATGCCAAAGTGCTTCTCTGACGATGGCGTTGACATTGATGGGTGGTCGGTCTGTGTTGACAGGGCCACGATGGATGAGAGAGACCCAGTCTTGTTGTGACTTGGACCAGCGCTTGGGCTTGCTGAAATGTTCAAATATTTAGAAGCTTATTGTTTTGATTTCTAGTTTTAAATATGATATGATACTGATCGTGAGGATTAATTTAGTGTTTCAAGACTCAAAATAGCTTTTAGGGTAACATAACAGCAATACTCGATTCAAAAATCTAAAGGAGGTTCTTTTTAGGATTGACTTGAACCGATTACTCATATTTGATGGAACTAGAATCTCAAAATATTAAATTCGCCCTCAGTATTCTTTCCCTAAGCTAATAACTAAAAACAACTCTTTTACATATAAAAAGAAGAAAGAGAAAGTGGATAAAATTGACCCAAAAATCTGATTTTAAATATGGCTTATGTTCATTAATAATTGATTCTGATATTATTAATGATAAAATTTTGTAACAAATACTGTATTTAATTAATTACCTATGTAAGACTCATATTATTAGCTTTACTTGAATTTTCTCTTTATCTTCAAATTAGGTATATATAGGTACTTATTTCTTGAGTTTCACTATGTACTTTGTAAATATCTAGGTATATTTTATACTTTTTTGACCAAAAGCTCATCTCTTTTTTATGATTTAAATTTTTTTGATAGGCAAAAGGCAAGTATTTTTTAAAATTGTGAAATAGAAATATTTGACTTTCTCTTGAGTTTTAAATTCAAAATTTGTAGATTCAATTTAGTAACGTAGATAGTTGAAATAAATGTCACATTTTTTGCTCCAGAATATGAAAATAATAATTAAAAAGCATCTGGATTTGAAATTACTATCGATATTTCACACAGCATGACTCTTTTTCCAATCAATATTACTGGTAAAAAGCCAATTTAGATTTAGATGGGATCTAAATCTGGATATGAGGATAATACATACGAATTACGAATTTGTAGGTACTTTACTTACTATATACTATGTATGGTAATGTAATGAGAAATAATTTAATATCAAAAACAAAATTTGATTGTCTTTTAGGGAAACTCTTGTAATCTCAACTTCCAACAGACTGAGGAAATGAGGTTTTCTATAAATTTAATTTGCTAACATCAGAACAGATAGAATCAGCAGTTGCCAGAACCAGAGTTCAAGTAAATTTCTTTGAACTTTGAAAATGACACGGAAAGTAAAATTTTTTGATAAATTTTACCCTCCATCCGGTTTAAATTCTCAATTCGGTTCAATTTTAAATGTAAAAAAGTTGAGTAGGCATCTACCTACTTAACGAATAATAATTTTAAAGTTGATGAAATTCAGTAAGTAACTCACAAGCTCCAGCAGTTGAAGAAGTTGTAGCCATATCCTGAAAATGCCAAAATCAACATATTTTAGGTTAAATACAAAATTAAAATTCAACTATTTTAAATGGGACTACTACTACTGATACTACTACAGCTACACTTATAGACTTAAAGAAATTAATACGCATATACCTATTTGACTATAAACAAAACCTATTGATCATTAAACTGCATTGTAATTTAACTGTTATTGTTATTAAGCACTGTTATTATTAACAACGTTATTTACTAACAGATTTCAAAAATTTATAGATGTTTTTAAATAATTACTTTTCTTTAGTAGGTATGTACTATATATAGTATATAGTACTTCCAATATACGGAGAAAGCAAAAGTGAAAGCAAAAATCACTGGATTTACGATCTGCATTATATTAAGTTTACATATAAGTAGGGCACTCAACTCAGATATCTACTTACATTTTAAATTTTAATAGATACAAGTAGACATATACATACATGAGTAGTCTACATGATACGAGATTAGTAGGTAGGTAGGTACTATAACTTTAAATACTTGGAAAGGCTGAGAAATGTGTAATAAAAACAACAACCGTAGGCTATTCTGCTAAAATATTTATATGAGGCACTTAATAGTTAATAGCAGATTAGTACCATCAACTGTATAGAATACCTACTTATTGTCTAAACCTTATAGTATCTTTTAATTGAAGGCTCAAAAAAAAAAAATTCGTAGTTAAAAGTGTTTGTACAGATACATAATATCATATCATAAGCTAGTCAGTCTTTCATTTTAATAACTCTCCAAGAGAGTCGATTTAAGCCTTCCATTTCAAATCCTATTTTAAAGTTTTCATCCCATCTGAATCTAATATACCTTTAAGCATCAGTATTTAACAACATTTGGTCGAAAAAAATTATCTCAAATATTTATAGCTTTGTACTACAGTATAAGTAGGGGTGTCGTTCTACTAATCGTAATAGGGTGCAATATATATATATACAATGTAGGGTACCATAAATAGTTATTTTAAGCAAAATAATGAACATTTCTAGCTAATGTAGATAGGTACATACTATTAGTTTCAAAATTGTACCTTGTAAATTTTAAAAATTCTTGTGAACTTGTGTAATATTCTTTCTCAAATTAAAAATTATGGTCAATGTTGACAATTTGACCAATTGTCATATTACTTGTACATGTATACATATAGTAAGTTATGTTTAATCGTAAAACAAACATTAAATCATTTTCGGTAGTAGTGTATAAAAAGGCTGGCATTTGATATCACAGCATCCGATGTTTTGAAATATTTTTTTCAGGTATTATACATACAAGTAATCTGAATTATCAGCAATAGATAGTACAACTATATATGTATTTCAATTTGTTGAAGTTTTAAAACTTTTTGCAACAAAGTTCAAACATGATAAAGTTAAAGTTATAAATTTATTTTAGACAAATTTTGTATATTTTTTAGAAATTTAAACTCTGATGAAACTATTAAAATCTATTGAAGAGAGAAAATCTGAATTCAATCAAATCTTTCGGTTTACAAACTCTATTCAAATTGTACAATATAATGTACATTAGATTAGATAAGTTGGAAAACTTGCCTTCTATTCGAGTTAAAGTTCAGAGTTGATAGAAATGAAGATGTGAACCTTATAAATTTACTACCAGACATGTTCATGCTTGCATATAACAAAATAACTTATACTAGGGTACTGTTTAGTATAAACAGGTCCCTTTAATGATCACAATATGGAGAAAGTGTCTTAGTAAAACTATTGATTAGTATTCTATGGATTGTATTAATAGTTAATAAATACATATGTATTAGTGCATTTAGTACCTATACTATACGGTATTATAAAATTTAATAGGTACAGACCTTGATTGTTTTTCCGACGACCACGCCATGTCCACTGCCAGGGTCACTGGCTGGAAATGAGTTTGATGTGGTGAGACCACCAGCGATGGGAGACGGTGGCAGCTGTTGTTGCTGTTGTTGTTGTAATTGTTTTTGTTGTTGAGCGACCAAGGGCCGCTTGACAAACGAAAGGAAAAGATGCCGGCAGAGCTCATCGGGGCTGTCCACCTCCAGGTAAGTGTTTACAAAGATCTTGAAACTCTCATAGTCGATTTCCTAAAAAAAATTCAAAATTTGAGTTAATTTTAATCCATAAAAACCTACAGAATAAGACAATAGGTCTAATAATAATATAATGATAAGGTAATATACATAGGTAGGTATGTAATTCTCTCTATCTCTAGACATTGAGAATGTATAATATGATAAAGATATTTTTAGAGCTTCTTAATTCTCAATGATACAAATAAAAATCAAGCTATTAAAATTTTATTTAAAAACAAACTTGGAGAGAGTCAGCCAATGACTCAAGCAACTAGCGTGCTGTCCTTATAAACAGGTTAAGCAACGTTGGGCCCGGTTACTACTT
>JAQIXA010003219.1:0-14740 GCA_034699045.1 Nanhermannia cf. coronata Gr-Ori-00579
TCAATTTTGGTGTTTACATTTTTTTCGTCAGTCTTATAGTTTAGGAGGAGATGTGGATCATACATCCATACATCCATCCATACATCCATCCATCCATACATACATGAGGATCAAATACATACCCCGAGCATCGCTAAAGCTCTGTCGGGGAAAAAATTGAAATATTCAAATAAGATTTGTATATTTTACATGTATGAAATCGGGTTTTTCAGAACTGAACTGTTTTAAAAGTATCTACATATAAGTACTTACCAGGATTTGAAATGAAACCTTCTTTAGCTGAAGCAAATTCTTGACCACATTTATCACCACCCCCTGTAAATTCACAAAAAGATCAAAAATTTGATTAAAAATCCAGATCAAGATCAAAAGCTTTCTGAAATATAAAATATACACTATTTATTGTATCTGTTTCATTCTGTAGCTGTAGTATATGAAGCTTATACCATAGAATTTAATGAATCAAGCATGATTTGATATTATTTATAAATCTGTCACAAATCCCGAATTGCTTTTTTCCATTCAATCCTTACCATGACTGATTGATTTTGCACTATTCAGTAGGTTATAATCTGTACAGTAGGTATGGTATACCATTTGTCCAAAAAAATTAATTCAAACAATTGAATATTGTCCCGAAAAGTGAACAATTGGGCACAAGTACAAGTGAGAGTGAGTAAAATTCAAAATATGGTCGAAATAAATTATACTATTCGATCAGATCAGATGATCGGTTTAGATTTACTTTTCCAGTCTAGTTGATAAGTCGATAGTTGATATGTGACCTGCCTTTATAAAAGTGTCTACAAGATAATCTTAAAATCTCTAATGATACAGACCTCTATAAAGAGAAATCTAAGCAAAATTATGCATTTTACAGATATTTTGGGAGATTTACATGTATTTCTTATAAAAATTTGAGCTTTTTAGAACTCAATTGTTCATAAATGTGCCCTTTTTCTGGTAGATATAGAGAATGGATCATTCAGGGGGTTTATATTTACAACTATTGAGTTTTGAGTATTTAGAAAAGTTTATGAAAAATACCACACAGAGATGTAAATATCTATTTTGCCTCAGAATATACTTTTAAAGGGTGACATTAACATTTACATTTGAGTATAAAGAGACATAGAACGCGAGCAGGAAGCATAAATAATCAGCAGGCGGATTTCCAAATTTTTGAGGCAAAAAAAGGGATATACTTCTGCAGGCTGTTGGATGCTTATTTTTCCTGGCTCGAGCAAAGTACGCAGATAAAGGGCTTGTGTTTATTTCTAGGCAAGTGTTACTATCTATTTAACAGTAGATCCATAGGGTCCCTTAAGTCCCCTATATCTATCTGTAAGCAGTACTTACGTGAATAGAAATTGAGAATTTCGGATTTTACTATTACGAAGAGTAGCAGACCAGATGTTAACTTTCATTTTCGGTCAGTTTTTTTTCAAAATTATTTTGGCCAATTGTAAAGTATCAAAAAATTCAAAAATTTGTTCCTAAAATGATAAAAACGTGTCATAATGTCATTTAAATTCCTAAAGTTAGGTATTTAGCATATGGAAATTTCAAAATTAGTAAATTTTTCGACATTTTCAATTGCTCTAAACAAGTTCAAATCTACTCGTACTATTTCAAAAAATCTCATTTTTAGGTCAAAATAGATTCAATTTGCCATTTTTTGAGTTATTTATCGAATCTCTATTGTCCTAATCGTATGTAATAGCATATAAAAGTTGAAAAACTTTGACAAAAGTTGATAAAAAGAGGTAATTTGGTTTTTTGATTTATTTTTGAAGCTTTCCAAATAATTTTTTGTCAAAAATGTTGATAAAATGAATGCTTAGAGAGAATGTGAACTTAAAATGATTTTGGACGATTTTTAACTACTTTTCAATCACTACAGAGTAAAATCTCGAAATTTAAATTTTTTTAAGGATTAAGCTATTCTCTTGTCTAATTTTTTTAATTTTTACTTAATCTTTAGACATTTGACGATCTTGTTTTGGTCATTTTGACAGGTTCGAAATAATACAATCAATATTTCGTCAAATCGAACACAGTTGGATTTACAATAATACAATTATACTTTTAGTTTACTACCTAATACATATACTACTGTCAGTAGAACTTTTTGGGAGTTTTGAGAATCAACTGAACCGAATTTATTTCTTTGAAAATGAAGGCAATTTTTGTTCAAACTTTTGTGTACTTATTTGATGTCGCCCTGTCCCTTAGCTTTAGCTTTACCAGGCTTCAATGGGCTCATAATGTATGCATTTTTGCCATCAAGTCTAGAAAAACATTTGGATTTATTATATAAAGATTGTAAGATCACATTTTTCTCAAAAACTCCAACTTTACATATACAACATATATCTGTAATTCAGACATTTCCATTCAAAAAAATTCTCACAAAAAAAAACTTGAACCTACTATGTATTATGTTATGTTTATTTTAGATTTCCTCAAAAACCCCGACCAAGGTTAATAAAAAATGCTCATTGTAAGCCTGTAAGCTGTAAAATTCAACTTTTCCAAACTCTTTACATATTTCTGACATTTCTTTTGAATTTTTTCAAATAACATACCCATGATATTCATTATTTAAAACTGAATTACAAACTTTCTCCTATCTCTGACTCAATTGCGACAATCAAGTCGCAAGTTATTACACAATTTCCAGTTATTTTATGATTATTTCAAAACAATTTGGTTCAATTCAAATAAGGGTACTTGTAATATAATATAAGAAAAGATATATAGTAAATACTTAAATCTAAAACAATTGTAAATTATGAAGACTTGAACTGAATTCGTATGTGATAAAACCCCAAATTACCCAAGAGGGTAATTTGCCAGGACATTTATTGCACTTATGCAACTTTTACAGTTTGAAAAACATGTTTTTAAAACTTTTTTTTTCTTCAACTTTTGGGATTATTATTTAGATACAAGTAAGGTGACAAGTAAGGTGACTTTTATTCAAGAAATTATTCTAATTTCATACTTAAAAAGTCAAAAACCAAAATCTTGTCAGAATTTTGGCATACATAAATTTACAAAATAGATTTAGCCATCCTTCTAAAACTTCTAAAGATAAAAATTGCGATTATTGGACGAGAATATGTATGACCCATATTGCATCGAAAATTCTTAAAATTTTGAAATAAATCTATTTCTTGTCTAATTCTTCCATTTTTTGAGCTTAAGCTTAATATATCAAAAACTAACAATTAAAGCTTGTATATATCAGTATACCCTCGTAGAATTTTTGGATAAAAATTTTCAAGAAAATTTTCAAGGATTGAAGATATAATGAGGCTAGTAGAAATTATATTTCAAAATTGACTTTTTTGCTGAATTCTTTTATAAAGTGCGAGTTTTTGAGTCAAATATTACCTATCTAGAAAACTAAATAAGCTATTTATCAAATTAGGACAAGAATCTCGAAAAAAATCCTAATAATTTTTCAGTTGAATAGATGCCTTTGCTTCAACTTGAAATATCTACCCTCATAACCCTTACTTTAACTTTTAGTAGGGGATTCAAAGTATTTACCAACTTTTAAATTTTTTTTGGTATGGTATAATCCCTTAGAAATGATATAAAATTGACGGTGGTAAGAATTCCATTGAGAATTCAGTTTTAAAAGCATTTTGAAATAAAAAAAACGGATGCAATTGTACTTACTATACTAAGGTACTTATCTATATCAGTAAAGGGTTGACTTTAGAAATTCTCACTTTTGAAACTTTTGTCTAGTCCTAGTCCATAGACCAAAAATAGGGTTATAAAATACACAAGTTTTTTAAACCTAATAAATCACAAACTCGGTTGGTGTCGGCAGTTAAAAGGACAGTTTTGAAATTTTATTTTTAAAAAGTTGCTGTAATTTTACATTTGATCTGATTTTGAGGTTTGAAATTTGACACAAGTTATACCATATACCTATAATATAAATGCATTTTGCCCAATCAAATTGTCTCATGCATTTTTAGATATTTTTAGGCCTTTAATTATCTGCTTTCAGTGGCCCCCAAAAACCATTTAATTTCAAGTTTCAACCTTAGATAAATAAATAAATGGATTGGGGAAAAGTGCCCTCACTTTCATTTGGAAAAAAATATAAAATAAACAACTTACATAAATGATGAATGGCTCAAGTTTCTTTTATGATTAGCGTGACTAGGGCTAAATTCCAATTTTAGCCCTAAAATATTATAAGTATTGAATGAAATCAATTTACTAACTATTTATCATAGTACATGCATGGGGGAAATCGGTCAAAATCGAGAAGATTAATGAGCATTTAGACCGAAAAAGCAGGTGAAACCTGGATAGGATTGGATGCAATTTACCATATGAAATGTTAATTAGGATTAAAATAGTCTAGACTAATATGACATTTACATTGCACCCGATTTCAAAGATTAGTATCGATTTGCTCAAATTATAAAATATTCATTAAATCAAAAGGGAAATGTGTCAAGAATTAATTTTAAAAATGAGATATTTAGTTATAAAGTGATCTTTAGTTATAAAATGTATCAAATGATGTCGAGAAAATTTGCCTTTGAGGTTTATCATAAGAAATACAAGTTAAATTTTGGTCGAAATTTTGGAAATTTTTGAACAATTTCTAAAGAATATCTTCGGGTTATAATGGGATTTCTGGTCTATATAGGGCCTTTATATACATATTTCTGACCTTTATATACATGATGAAGGCCTGAAATTCTATCCAAGCTTTTAGAATATATCTGACTACGATTTAAAATAAAATCAGCATCTCCTATAAATAAAAGGTCATAATTTTGGATGAAAATTATGCAACCGTCCGCTAATTTAAATCTCTGAAATTTCAGAAATTTTTAGAAAAGTTTTCTTTTGATCTCACTAGTATTGTCATTTTTCATTTTTTAGATTTTTGAAACATTTTGTTAAAAGTATCTCTGCATCGTTTTAAAGTTAAAAAGCCTAAAACGTGTAAATTTAATGTTAAAATTCGATTTTTAGAAATTTCAAATCAACTTGAGACTTGACTTGACATCGGGTAAGAACACCTGGACTTTTGTCTCCCCTTAAAAAATAATTAGGCAGTCAGTTTACTGGCAACTGACTGACTGACAGACATAAAATGGACAAAATTTACACGAATTGTTAGCCTAAAAATGTTTTTTTTAGAATTCCTACATTTAAAGGGGATCTGTAGAAGACATCTCAAGGTACTTAACCGCCTTCAGCCTTCATGGCAAGCCAGAATAGAACCCAAGTCTAAAGACTCTAAAGAAATAAAAAAGTACAAAACATTTGGTTTGAATTTGAATTGCTTGCAATTCTCGAATTCGTAAAAACAAATAAGATGAATGTAAAAAATCTGTCAAGTTTTTTTTTTACTTTTACTTTCTGTCAGAATCTGTCTCAAGTTGTGAATATTTTGACTAAACATTTGTTCAAACCAGTCAAACACAAGTATGTGTGGTCATACGGAGTATACCAATGCATAATACTAGTATAAGTAGGTACTACATACATAGATAGAACAAATAGTATCATTTAAAGTTGAAAAAACTCAAAATATGTCTATAAAAAAGCTGGGAAATTTTGCTTCATTCTTCAAAAGAACCCTTTGGAAAGTTGACATTTCCTTTTCCTGATTCTTTGACAGAGGATTTTGTCAAAAAAAACAAGATTTTTGAAAGCTCCATTTCAAAATTTTGATATCTTTATAGCTTAAAAAAGTACTTTTTTCTGATTTAAGACAAAACTTGCACAGGCTTTAGTATCTCCACAAGTACGTGTACCCTACGTTTATATAATAATACAAAATATCGCACTTTTTAGATTCTTTGGTAGCATGAGGGGTGAAATTTTCAAAATCTAAATCTAAATTCTCATTTAAAAAGTAGATTTTTTATTTTTTTGTGTTTTTTGAAGGATATCTTCGGTTATAATGGGCTTTCTTATATGAGGTTTAACATGGTAAAGGCCTGAACTTTTCTCTATTTCTGCCTTATCATAAGGCCCTTATGAAATAAA
The DNA here is from genome assembly GCA_034699045.1 of Nanhermannia cf. coronata Gr-Ori-00579. NCBI lineage: Eukaryota > Metazoa > Arthropoda > Arachnida > Sarcoptiformes > Nanhermanniidae > Nanhermannia > Nanhermannia cf. coronata Gr-Ori-00579. The sequence continues at coordinate 6,040 of JAQIXA010003219.1, forward strand.
TGCTATAGAACTTGAGACTTTTTGAGTTTTTATGTCTAATTAGTACATTTTATGTAAATATTTCTCATGAAATTTTCCCATTCAAATGGCTTTAAAGTCTCATAATAAGGAGTAAGTACCCTACTAGTAAATCCATAAACTAACTCTAAATCTTAATTGAATCTTCACAAAGGGATAAAAAAAAGCCATTAGGATTACAACAAGAATGGTCTTAATTTAAATATTTTTAGGCTTGATATTTCAGGGTTAATTTTAAAAAACTTTTTCATGCCTTGTTATCATTTCCAAGAAAGAAATTCCTTTCAATACATACAGTACAGTACTAGGACCTACTATATAGTCTATGACTTTCAGTATTCAAATTTCACAAGAATTCCAATTTGCCTCGAAATTACAATTGAAATATTTAAAAGTTTTTTATTTCATTCAGAGTTCAGACCCTTCTGTTTTGAAAACCGAGATCTGAATCTTAAAATTCACAAGTCTCAAATTAGGTATTTTTTACAGCAAAACAGTTTGAACTTGCAAAAGGTCAAATTTCTTTGGAATTTACTAAAATATTCTTACACTTTCTACAAGTATAAGTATGGTAGTATTTGCTTTATTTATTCTGAATGAAATTCTAACCCTTTTATCGTACAAAATGCTAGGAATAAATTGAGTAAAAGAGCTAGAACATTATACCTAACTTTTGGGTTTTTTTTTTCTTAAAATAAAAAAGGAAAAATGCAGGTTTTTATTACAAACGAGGAATATAAATCACAAGAAAGGCAGATCACAAGGGGTAAGAATCGAAATCGAAAAACAATCGATCAATGTTGGGAATCATCAGATCAATTGTAAATTGTACGAGTGTGTAACTAGCAGCCGACGATTACAAAATATTAAATTTCGTTAGAGAAATTGTCTTAGAATTTCGGGGTCTTCTTGTCAAAATCTAAAATTGTCGTAAAATATTTTAAAATCTCAAAATTGAAATTTTTATTAAGTAGTACCTATATGATAATTTTGATTTTGATCTAAAAAGTACCCTAGAATGCTATTATATCAAAAAGGGCTAGTAAATGAGTGTTTTAATGCTTTTTTAAGCTGTAAATTGGTCAAAATTTTGAAATAAACCTCAAAAATCCTTATTTTTGAGTAAAATCGCTTATCAAAGAACCAGGTAAAGTAAAAATCAACTCTCAAAGCTCAAAGGAAGAACTTCCATTTTTAGTCTCAGCAGTAATTTCAGTGAGACTTTAAAGTTTTCAAGATTTTTGAGTACTTTTTTGAGAATCTCAACCTGACCTAGAGGTATGAAATACTGAATTTAGTGTATAAATTAAGGATTAAATATTGCAAAAATATCCGAGGATTCAGTGTTAGATTACAATTTATCATTTTTGAATACCCTACATATTGGTGCTACAAGTGCTATAACTATAAGTACTCGTAAATATTTTGTATTTTTTGATTGATATTTTGTCAGTTGACTTAAAACACTCATTTTGAATTGACCCTAATTCCTTACAATTTTTGCCTCACCATCACCATCACCATTACTACCATCCATACATATGGTATATCCATATCCATACAAATATCATATATACCAAAAAAGAACCGAAATCCCAAGCATTTGTTGGCTAAAATCTAAAAAAAGGGATTTAAGTTTCAGGGTTAAGATTTTAGATTTAACTTTTTTTATCGCTTTTGAACGAATAAAATGAAATCATAGGATTTGGATTTTGATCTTGTATCTCGTCATCGAATATCGTTTACGATAAATCTATTCTTTTCTACTACTAAGGATAAGACTTGTTACACTTCTATTCATAGTACTAGTACAAGGTATGAGTACTGTGTATTACTCGAAAAAAATATAAAAATAGGGATTTATCGCTATGATCATCTGATCTTTCTACCAGAGAGTAGTAATTTCTCCTAGTAGTTTCGTTCCGCCAACTTTTATAGTTTTTTCTATTAGGTAGAATACTGTACAAAAATTACTTTCGATTTTTATTTCATACTTTTACCTATAGATACTACCTACCCTACTAAATACCTAAAATTTGTACAAAAAATACATGTCTATAAATATGGAAAAAGCTCGATTGATTCTAGGTTTTGTATAAATTCAAAATTACTGCAAAAGCAATATACTTGTATAGTGGCTATTTTACATCGCATTTTTGCTATAAGCCTGAACTGACATGGAGACTTGCTAACTTTTTTTAATTTTTGAACAAAAAATTCATAAAAATTTAGCTATTCGAGATCGAGAATCAAATCTAGATCACAACAGTTATAAAGAGAGCAAAAAGAAAAATTGTCAAAAATAAACTTGGATTAAACTACTGATATAAATTTATAAATATGCCCATATTTTAAGATAAAATGCTAAAATTTAGTAAAAATTAGGTTAAAAATTCGAAAAAATAGCTATGAGTGCTTACTCTATCGAATTTTATATAAGATTTGGTATGGAACGTAATATTTTTTAGTTTTAAATGTGCTAAATTGAAAAGTTGAATTTTTAAAAAATATGACTGAAATGACCTGAACATTAAATAATTAAATGACATTTTAAAAGATGATAAAGGCAAGGTTTTTAGTAATCTATTTATTAGACAAACTTTTGCTAATTTTCTTATAAAAACTATCAATTTTAGCCTAAAATTGATAATTTAGGAATTTTTTACATTTTGTAAACCGAACTTACATTTAATTTACATTTTGCAAATTGTATCAAAATTTCGTTATAAATTTTAAAAGTTACAATTTTGGATTGCATGGTATCTGTAAAAGAATGTACCTAAATAAAGTCTAAAAATGACCAAAATCGGACAAATATTTCAAGCACTATGACTCTCAATAAGTACCCTACGAGTATATACATTTTTATACACAATTCGAGCTCGTAATTGAGAAATTTGATATTTGTAAAAGAACTTTTTTGAGGTTCATAAAAGGGACAAAATGTGCTCTAAGGGAATGAAATGAATGAACTGATTGAATTTTCCCCATAAATACCTTGAAAAGGTCAATGAATGGCTAACCTTTATATTTTAGTACCAGAACCAGACCATGCATTTCAAATAATTTCTAAAGCCTTTTTACTACCTACAATAATAAGTATACTCGTATGAATAACCATAAAAAAATTTCCAAAAAGTTAATGGAGATTTCGCAATTCATATTCATACTCAAATTGCATTAATACTTTTGTGTCTACAAAATACTTTTTTGCTATAAATAGAATATTTGCTTCTAGTTTCTATAATTGAATTTAAGGGTCTTTTTTTTATACAAAATAATTGAATTTAAGGGTCTTACCTAAATTTAAATTATAGCATAGGAACCGAACCAGGATTTTGCCATCTGGCCATTTGTGACAGGTCAAATCTTGGTCTTTTTGGGTATTCCATAGTAGGTTTACATCACCTTGAAAAATCAAAAAAATGTAATAAAAGTGCACATTTCACAGCCTTGACTTGCTTTGTAAAAAAAACTTACATTGACTTTTTCCGGAACATCTGCAAGAGGAAAAAAATGAAAGAAAAAATGAGTAATATTTTAAAATGGTCCATATACTTTATACTATAAGTATATAAGTATCGGTATAAACATAAGTATCATTTTGAAAACTGATGTAAGTTTTAGCTCAAAACTGAGCTAATATAACTCATTACTAGAAACTTAGAAAAAGCAAGTTCAGAATCAGATCATAAATCCCAACTTATGTTATGATTATGATCCTTAAGTTATTTTGTAAACCAGAGTCAGTTTGTCTTGTCAAATTTGGTAATGTCAAAATACCAAATTGGACTTACATAATACATATACTGATAGGTTAGGTATAACAAAATATAAGGCTAAACATCTCACACAATTTTGTCAAAATATTTCTTCAATTGAGATTTCTAGAGATTTTTAGTATCAAATTTTTCAGTTTTTTACCTAGTTTAGACTAATGACTCTAATAAATTATACTAATACTAGGTACAATCAAACGAAAAATTTGTGATATATAAAACAAGCTGTTGTTTACTCTGCCTAAAATGAAATTTCGCATAAAAAAATCCAAAATTTTTTGTTAAAAATGATTGAAAATTGATCGAAAATTTGAACATTTATAATTTTGACTAAATAACTCAAAAATTTGACATCTTAGGATTAGTATTAGAGGAAGCTCAGATTTTTTGATCTTTTAAGATTTGAAAAAAAGCTGTAATATTTGCTAAATTTTACGAATTTTTCCATAAAACTAAATTAATATTCTTTGACATTTATAACCCGAAAAATGAAAAACAGATCAAAATATCGTCATAAATTATAAAAGATACATTTTTTCGTAACTAGGCATGTAGTAAATATTGAACAAGATACTTATTTGTATGGTATTTTGACTTTTTGCTATTTTTTAAGTGACAGTGTCATTGTAAAAATGATAACCCTCATCTATACTTCTATAGATACTTTAGCATCTTGTAGAGCAGAAGAGTTTGTCAAAGTTATGAAAAATATTATTAGGGTCTTCTGTTCCTTTACTCTAATGAGTATAATAATACTTTTAGGAAATTCAATCCCTTAAATGGAGTTTATTATTAGTGCCATGGCACGTGGATATAAATTTATTTTTTTTTGCTTTGGTACTTTTTGGTATGCTCGAATTCCTCAAAGTAAAAAAAATGTAAAATAATCTACAATCTACCTAATGCTTGCTATTGCTATACAAAAAAGAGTAGGAGTATTTACAAAGCTAATCTAAACTCTCGGATCATCGGGTAACTGATCCTGAGACTGAAAAATTGCCCAGTTGTTTCTTCTTGTGTTTGTCAGTTTATTTTAGCTGAGAAAATATGAAACCCCATTTTTTTTCTATACAAATACAAATACCCTGATTGAGACAATGGTATTTGAGAACCCATTTATTTAGAAAAAAGTTTGACTTTACAATTTACAAAGTATAGATTTACGAGCTCTCTTATAGAAGAATAGAAGTAAAAAAATTGAGATTTTATCTCTTTCATTTATTTCTTTATCTAAATGTAAACATAAACTACCTATAGTCATTTTTTGGAAATCATTGTCACGAGGGTACTTTACCGTCTGGTCCAAATCCAAATACCAACTGGTCCAATACCGTCTAGTCCAAATTATAAATGCTACTAGAATTAGCCCAAAATATAAATTCTGAGACTATTTCACACTTTTCTTAATATTTTACAGCTTTTATTATAGAAAAATGCTCTAGAACCTTCTAAATATTCTAATACTGGTATTTCCAGGCTTCTAGATTATTTTTTTCTATATCAAAAGCTGCAAAATATATAAGAAAAGTGTGAAATAGAATCCAAAATTTATACTTTGGGATAATTCTAGTAGCATTTATAATTTGGACCATATTTATTTTGGATCAGAACATTATTGTATCATCTATCTAAAGGCAAAATTTGAGCTCTTCAAAATCTTCAATTTTTTTGAATCTTTGGCTTAAAATCTCAAATTTTTCAAAAATTTCTAAAAATCTCAAAAATAATTTCAAATATTACAAAATACTGTCAATTCTAGATTTCTAGAATTTTCCTCAAAACCAACCTCATCAATACCTGTTCATCAATACCTTCGTAAAATTTTAAAGCAAATTAAGCACTTTAAGTTCAAATTTGGCTTAAAATTTTGATATTTTCTAAAATTCTAAGCATTTCTAAAATAGACCATAATCTCTTACTGAATTTTTAAAAAATTTGTAAATTATAAATTCTTGACTTTTTACGAGTATCCTATATGTATTTTGTTTGACTTTTTACAATTTGCTTTTGAGTTTGTCTTAAGATAAAGCTGAGCTTATCTTTAAGTATAATTTAAAATAAATGTAAATTTGATTTACTATCTTTTGTATTATTAGATTTTTCCAACCCGATTGTCTTTCGAGTGTAATTTCAGCCATATTTTGCAAGTAAATTAGATTTACTCAAGCAAAAATACCTAGACCAAAATTTTAAACCAGAACCAAAACCCAGGCCAGATTCAAATAATAATCATAAATAAATTGTGCTGAGATAATTTAAATGTTGACTACCTTATCTTAATAATTTACATATAAAATGTGATAACTTAATTTACATAAGAATCTACGACTACTGTATAATATTACGACCTATAGGATAGTAAAAAGGAAATCTTTCCAAACAATTAAATTTGTCTAATTTGGATGATTTAGCCTGTATTAGTGAGGTTGAATAAATTTGCAATAATTTATGGAAATTATCTAGATACTTTTTTGCATTTCATACTAATACTATACATAGATACTATACAGATACAGTATCCTACCTACTACTATCAGTAGTAGTAATATTATTACAAACTTTTTGTAGGTACAAAAGTGAGTATATCCTTTTTCAAATATAATCTTATTAAAAATTTCTAAAAATTAAACAATCAAAAAAACTTATTTTTAGTCTATTAATACACTTTCTTTTATTGTTACCAACTTATTTATGTATCTACTCGTATAATCGTATCAAAGAAAATGTAAAATGGAAGGTACTTCGGATTAGAACATAGGTACTTGATCTATCTTTTCAAATTCTAATTCTAAGGTCTCAAAATTTAAAATAGAATAATATATTGTAATCTTCAAAAACTGTCTTAAATGCTCGTATTGTTTAAAATATCAATTTTGTTCATTATTTGAGCTTATGAGTAATCTATAAGTACATTGCTCAATTGAATTTATACTTTTTAAGGTACCTACTTACCTTATCATTACAGTAGAACTTCTGTATAAGGTACCTCTCTATAAGAGGTACTCAATAGAAAATTTTCTATATAAGGTACCCGAAAAAAAGTCCCTTGAGATAGATCCCACATGTTAAACCTGTTCTTTATAAGGTACCTACTCTTCTCTATAGGGTACTTTTTTTTCGCCGCCCTTCCGAGTATTTTATATAGAAGTTTTACTGTATTTAGAAGAAGCCTTTTTTCATTGTTTTATACATTTTCAAACTCGATTAATAATGGTATTTATGCTAAAATGACAGAGAATCGAGCTTAAATAAACGCCTAATCACTAGCACAGATTGTTTTTAAATACCCTATCTAAAGAAAATTTTGATTCAAAATATATCTTGTCCTGTTATATCAGTAGTGTAAATACATATACTACGTATTTAAAAAATGTGTAAATAAATAGACCCTTGAAACTTTCATACTCGTATTTATGCAGAAAAAACATCAATCAAAGTAATTTCGTAGAAATACGATCTATGATCTATGATAAAAGGTAGGCTTATTATTTTCAAAAATCTATCATCAAAAGACTCATAAGTGCCCATTTTCTACTTGAAAAAATTCTAAGAAATATATGAATATGATAAGATTGTAAATAAATTTTGATTTTTGAAAATATGAAATGAGACGTATTTCTGGGAACGTGATTTTTGTGATCTTTTGTTGAATCAAATTACCTAAAATAAATATAGATAGTGGATAGGTACTTAAATGTATAAAGGAAAATAAACAATTTGAAATTTTAAAAAAATTTAAAGTAAATATTATTATGTATTGTGTAATGCGTAAAAAGAGTTGAACAATTACCAAAATAGTATATTTGAGTAGAAATTATCCAAAAAACTATTTACGATATTTTACTACTAGTAAAACTGAGATCAGTTTCAGTTGGCTAAGCTCAATTTTATGTATTTTCTTCTTTGAGATAGGGCTTAAAACCTAGATACATACCCTACATAAAACACCATGGGGTATTTTGTAAAGTAGGATTTATTTTAAAATGCTGACTGACCCTTTATAAGTCTTTAGAGTTTTTAAAAGGATTATACTAACTGTAGTATTCTGTATTATGCAAACTTTGCATAAATCTAGAGATAATCTCATTTAGAAAATTTCAATTTTTTTTATTATGGTTTGTATTCTGCTTGATTATTCAAAAGAACTGAGTCGAATTTTTTTCAAAAATGACAGGGTTAGAAAAAAGTGTCCTTTAAATCCATTAAAATTTGCAAAAAAATTGTAAAAAATCGATAGTTTTATATTCAATTTACGAGTATTCAGATGGCTAAAAAATATTTGAAAATTTTGGAGAAATGTTCAACCTATAGTTCAACCTAGCCTATAGTTGTCCAAAAATTTTCTAAAAAGAACATTTATGCAATTTACTCATAAGTATTTATGCATATTTTTTTGAAAAATGAGACTTTCAAGCCCAAATAGCAATCAAATTGACAAAAAAATTTAAATTGTGATTAGGTAGGTAATCAAAACCACCTATTCACATTCAAAGAATTATACCTTAGATATTCAAAAATTGCTCAAAAGATTGAAAAAATGGAATATCGAGATGGTGTTTATTAAAAAATTTCAAAAAGTACCAAAAAACTGCCATTTTCGATATGAGATAGTCATTGAAAATCGATTAAAAATCAAAAAATTGTAAATTGTAATACATAGTTAGTAAGTAAAAGTATCGAAATGTGAGTATAAATGGGTTACATTCAGGCAGGATTCTTAAAATTACATTAATTTCCTAAAGGATGAAGAAACTTAAATAAACTTAATAATAAAAAATTTCGAAAATTAAACACTTTCCAAATTTAACTGGCATTTTTATAATTAAAATGAAAATTTTTGATTTTGTGCTTACCTATGATTGAAAATTTTCCTCAAATCTTTATAATCCCATTGAGGTTTTTTC
>JAQIXA010003220.1:0-14740 GCA_034699045.1 Nanhermannia cf. coronata Gr-Ori-00579
TCGACGATCCCATGAGTATTCTGTTTATGAACTTTGAGGAAATATTTCGAGCAGAGCTCTTTGTTGCAAATGTCGCAGGTGACCCCACCCAGCCCAGTTGAGCTTTCGATCGAGATTCCATGCATTTTGAACATGTGGGTCCGCATAAAGTACTTGTTGCAGAGCTCCTTGTGACAGATTGTACAGTATGAACGTGACAATGATGGGCTAGGTCTTTTGCCTGCACTTGAATTGCTGTTATTAGAACTAGTACTTCGACCCTCGGTTCTCATTCCTGGTAAACTACCCAGTGGTATTTTTTGTGGACCTGGAATCAAAAAGGAGCCATCACCTAGGAGTTGATCTTCGTTTCTTAGCACTGTGAATGGGAAAAATTGTTGTTTTGCATTATTTACTTATTAGCTTATTCAGCTGTATACTTATTAAATATTTCTTTACAAAGATACCACACCACAATGCATGTGAGAATCTATGAATACTGGTATAGTAGATTCATACATACCTTCATACTACTATACAAGTACTAGTGTATAGATTATAAAATAAAATTTTTAAATATTTAAGATATGTTATAGGTACTTACTTGGACTTGGTGTTTCTCGATCATTATCCTCATCATCGTCTTTCATCAAATCTGAACTTTCTTTTGAATGGTAATGCTCAATGTGTTGTTGTAAAAAGTACTCTGAATAAAACTCCTTATTACAAATGGGACAAATACAAGCTGAAGAATTCCTGTGTTGTTGTTGTTGCTGATGTTGTTGTTGTTGGTCTGACATTTCATTCAAATTTTGCTGTTGTTGGTGAAGCGATGGGCTCCAGCTGGTCAAATGTTCCAAGTTGGGAACAACACCTGTCCCACCAGTACTTCTATTCAGCTCCATAATCATTGACTGAAGTCTTCGTAGATCATCAGAATCTGAAGTGGCATCACCTCTACCTTCAATTTCACCACTTGGCGGTTCTCTTTCAATTTTTATATCCGGTGAAATGTCACTTGTCTCATGGTTTCTTGTCACTTTTGGTGAATTGTGTCCATCATCTTTAGGTCTTTCCTCATGGTTTTCACCTTTTTGTGATTTTTCTTTATCTGACGACCTTGATTCAGGAACTGTGGTAGTATTTGTAGTATTTTGTAGGCCAATCTCAACATGTTCTGGATGAAAATAGGATTTGTGCATTCCGAGTAAGTAAATAGTTTGGAATGAACGATCACAAAGATTACACTCAAAGAATTCCATATCGATTCCAGCTGAATTTTTGGGTGGCGGCGGCACGTTTTCTCCAGTCACGACACCTCCACCAGCTGTTGATGAGATAAGTCCCGATTTTCCCTGTTCTTGATTTTGAATCTGAATTTGCGGGTCTGAAGAGTCGGCAAAAAGTGTTTGGTTAAAACCATGGTATGCCGATGTGGGTGGTAGTGCTGGATGAGGAAATCCAATTGAAGCTCCACTACCTTCATTCTTATCACCACTACCACCACCCTGATTCTTAAAATTTTGATTATTTTGCCCCATTTTATGCTTTTTATAAACATGATTCCTCAATTGTTGTTTACTACCAAATTCACGGAAACAAAATTTACAACTGTTTTCTTTAACCGCTCCAGTTGTTTGTTGACTCACACTCAAATTTTCTCCCATCTTATTGGATTCTGAACTGGTTTCAAGACCTGCCACTGGTTTATCATCCGATTTCAACAATTTACCATCATTTTCATTATTGTCAGCCTTTTTATCTTCATCTGGTTGATCTAAAAGTGCATTCGAGACAATTTTATTAATGGTTTCATCAGTGGTGTTTGGCATCGAGTCGGATGATTCATTTGAAAAATTTGTCTCACCCAAATCACCTACTGATTTCTTATTCAAATTTTTCTCATTTAACCCTATGATACTGTGATGATTGAGGTTTAAACTCGAATTATTATAAAGATGGTGATAATTCCCAATACTTCCACAAATGTCCCCACTTATAGGGTCCAGTTCTCCTTCTTCCTTCCCATTCTCGTCCAAATCATCAGCTCCACCACCACCATTTAATTTGTATTCTTTCGACCTCTGTTGATGTTGTTGTTGAAGATAGTGGTGATGATTTGCATATTCGTATGGAATACCATGGGCTTTGGCTCTGTGCTTATGAATATATTTCTGGCTAAACAGTTTCTGACATAAATCACAAGAAATTTCCTTCGGTTCTAATCCATCATCACCATCACTATCCTTGCTGTTACAACCACTCCTTTCCAGGTTGGCTGAGGCCATAAATGGGTTTTCCATTAGTAAATTATCACCCTCTACTTTCACCTGGTCTCGTTGACTCTGGTTCAAATAGCCGGATTGATGTTGTTGTTGCTGGGCCATTGACATTGAGAAAAATGGATTGTTGGTTGAGTTCACGTTAAAAGAATTGATTAAAGCCAAAGCTCCACCCATTTGTCCTGAATTTGCACTTGATCCTGATGGAGGTAGTGGATTTTCTGAGTACACCCCATGCTTATTAGCCTTGTGAGTTTTGAGGAAATATTTGTTACAGAATTCTTTGTTACACAGATCGCAATAGGCTTCTGGGTTAAATATACGATGTCGAGGTAATGAATTATTCATACTTATACCTCCATTTCCACCACCAATGGTATTATTATTGTTATTACTAAGATTCTGGTTATTATTATTATTCGAGCCAGTTGACGAGCCTGATGTCGGTGTATTTGGATTTGAAGGTGGATTTGTCATCATATGAGTCATTTGATGTCTATTCCCGCCACCGTAAGCATGATGGTTATTCGAATTAGGAAATAAATTAGAAATATTTGGTGGTAGTAGAGCAGAGAAAGGGTTTTGAAATAATCCTGGAGAAAAAGGTGGACTGTTTCTTTGGGTCATCGGGGGAGAAGTTGACGATGACATCATTCTCATTAAAAGTTCCTGGTCTTTGGTCCCTTTTTGGTCACCACCACGTTCTTCACCTTCATCGCCACTTTGGTCGTCTGCAAGTTCGTCACCTTTGACACAGAGGTTTAGGGGGAATTGACCGGTGCTCAGGGCTTGATGAACTTTTGCAGCAAGTGATGCGGCCACCAGTTCATTCTGTTGTTGTTGTTGAAGTTGTCCAAGTAATAATTGTGTATTTATACCACCTAGAAATTCGGATGCGGGAATTCGGACAGGCCTCGATTGTTTTCTTCGTTTCTTGCTCTGACCACCAGAAGATGTGGTCACTTCACCCTCACTGCTGTTGTTTGAGTCATTTGCAGCTTGTTGGGCTGCAGCAGCTGCGGCTGCGAGGAAAAAGTCTCGTTTCGCCGTACTCCAGTCGGCCAGTTCCAAGGGTAGGTTATGGCTACGGATTTGGTGATAAAAGGGATTATTTTGGAATAAAAGAGTCTGTTCTTCAACATCATCAACACCCCGATCACTTCCAAAACTACTGCTGTTGCTACCCGAATCATCCATTTTATCATCAAGTACAGAATGAATGCCCTTGTTGTTGTTTGTTGTTGCTGGGTTATAGTCCATGAGGGCTGGACCCTCGCTAAGGAGTTTCTTGTTGTGAGATTTGTTATGAATTTCCCCCTCTTCCTGATCTTCATGATCTGATGAGACTGTTGCTTCACCAGGTCTCGATGATGATCTCGATGAAATGAAATCATGTTCACCAATAACACCATCACTACCTGAATTACCCACTGCTAGTATATTGTTATTATTATTGTTATTGTTATTATTATTGTTTGAGTTTGAGTTTGAGTTTGTAGTATGGAGCCCTCCTTTTGGCCCACCATTTATTGTAGCTGCTGCTGTTGATGCCATGGCAGATTAAACACCCAACATTAAACTCCTTGGCCAGTGACCCTTTCCAAGGCCAGTCTGAACCAAGCAAAGAGCCCTAAAAACAACAAAAAAATTACCATAAATCTATTATCAACTTTTTAACTTTTTTTCAAGAATCTATCATTCCTATATGCCATAATTAATAATATTTATAGTATACTCAAAAAATTGAATTATTTACTCCAAAAATGCCCAAAAAGCTCTTTTACTTGATATTTCTATTTCCCTGATTTTTACATTTAAAATACTGATATACCCTGGGGAGGTCATTTTTATTTTAGTGTCAAATAAAAAAATCAAGATCAAGGATAGAGTAGGAGAGGTGAAAGTCGAAAGTGTTTTTTCTGTATTGCGTGCAAAGTGCAAGTGTTTTTTTCAAATAAGTACTCAAGTAAAGTAAGTATTGACTAAAATACTAACCATACTAACGATATCATACCTATATACTAACCATACTCCCAGTATACCTGTCTTGAGCTTTTTTTATACCTTACTTACTACCCTACGGCCTATGAAAGAAAGTAAGGTGTAAGCACACTAGTACATAGTAGTTATTTCTAACTGGCCATTGAACAACTTGACAGTAGCTTTCTAGTAGGTACTAGTATTTGACACTGACAGTGATATTCTCACATCTCATGAATGATAGATAAGTTTAAACCACCATCTAAATGAATGACACAAAAATGCACATCAAAAAAATATGTACCTTCAAACTTCAAGCATATTTTTAAATATACCTACTTCAAAATTTTATTTCAATACTTTAAACCTATCAGTATAGGTTACTTGTAATCTAATAGCTGGTCGAGTAACAGTAAATAATAAAATGCTAAAAATACCTTAAAAACTTAAGAATAAAAAAAGCAATGTACCTACCTAAACCTAAATAAGTATAACACATACCTATATCGAATATCGACAAATGCCGTACATATACCGTATTATTAAAGATTAAAGGATTTTTCGGGAAATTTTTTATAAGCAATATGCGTGTGTATTAATGATAACCGGGTAAAAATCGGAGAAAAAAAATCTCTGAAGTCGTGCAATAATGTCGGCGACGGCGAGTCGAATGGACAACGGTCCAGCATCAGATTCAGATGGAAATCATTTATCAGTCCATCTACTTACTTGTACATTACATACTCTCATAACAGAATTACGATATATAGTACCTTCAATAAGTACCTACTCAAGTAAGTAAAAGTAAAGTATGGGACTAATAAGCAAGTTCGTCTACAGTTTACACTACCATGTATTGAATTGAGCTGATATATAATTTTAGGCCTAGTTAGTCCAAGTCCAATGTGTAGGGAAAGCATGCGCTAAAATATTCTGATAACATTTTTTGTCATTTTGCCAATCGAAATGAAAAGAGCCAATTGATTTTCTTCCAATTTTTTTCCTTGTTTCTTTCTATCACTTCTTGTATATGTACCAATACCAATACTATCAAGTAAGGTATGTATGTATATATGGACATTTATAAATCTTAGCTATCTATATACACTACCTATCCTCAAACTGAGCTTTATTTTTACCATCATGGACTAGCACTGTATCTATAAGTATAAAACCGGGCCCTAGTGTCGGGGTTTTTGAGCTTATTCTTAAGTTATAAGCTTCTATGTCTTGATGATGCTTTTACTTTCTTGTATTACTTACATACATACGTACATAAGTATCAGTACATACATAGGTATGTACCCTACTTGTATAATATCAGGCCTCTGGACTATCACTAGATAGTTAGAATTTTACTGTTCACCCCAACTTTAACTTTCTGTTCTATTTTTTTTAAAACTTTTATATCTCTTTTGTATCTTAACTTTGACCATCCCCTTCTTGAACTATACCTATAAACACATTTATGTATGTAGGTATACTTCTCTCATCACTTTTTTAGATTAAATTTTCTTGACTGATAAATCTATAGGTATATCTGTGAATCTTTATATTAGTACTGCTGGTACCTAGAATATTGAAATATGTACAAGTATGTAAATAATGTAGTAATTTATCAGTGTTATATCAAGATAGAATGAGCTTATTTGCTTATCATAGATTTTCCTCTTTTACTTTGCTCCTTTAGATTTTAAGTTTTAAAAGACTTAAAATGAACTTTCCGGTGAACTTATGAACTTATAATTGTAGCTAGTACATATAGGAATATATAGTGTTAAATAAGTACAAGAAACTATTAAAGAAATAGAGATCTAAGGTATTTACAGGTAAAAACACCTTTGTGTCTGTGTGTGCCTTAAATTTTAAATTTTAATACAAGTATTAAGTGCAAAGATACATTTCTCAGAATCTCTTTAAAAGCAAAACTTTATTTTTTTGATAGATTTTAAACCCAGTGGCTTCAAAAAAAAGCAGAGTAATTCGAAAATTTGGCATGCCGGTAATAATTATTTTGGGTTAAAAATCAAAAATTCTCATAATTTTAAGGTACAGTGAGGTTTTATCCAGATTAAGAAAGCTTAATATCTGTATATGGTATATTGTAGATTAGAATTAAATTTTGTTAATAATACCTAATGAAATACAACTTATACATATGCTGTGAAAAGATTTGAGAAAGCTTAATTTGAGTATTGCATTGAGGGGACAGAAGGGTGTGTTTACTTGTTATACAGTATTTATTAGTGAGAAAGTAGGTATGTGAATTTGAAGTAGTTAAGATCTTGAGAAATCTTTAGAACTTGATTTTCATTTCGTCAAGAATTAGAAAAAGTTGATTTTGTTCACTTTCGCCTCAACCTTTTTATTTCTCTTTTTTTTCTCCTCTGGCGACTTTCCCTTCTATTTCCCAAATTCTTTTTAACAAATCAAAAAAAGCCAGTTATATCGACAGTCAAACCTCTCTATAACGGCTTTTCACCTTTCTACCTTTATACTTATACTCGGGTTAATTGTCCCTTTGGACCCTTTTTAAAAAGCCTTTTTATTAGACCGCACTCATTAAAAATGAGTAGAAAAGGGCTATTGTGCCCGTCATATCTGTCTGTACATGCCGGTCGAACCGGAGATCTGATAATAATCAAAAATTGGCACACCTATAGACTATAGAATGGCAAAATCCCGAAATATGATAAGAATTTAGATTATCCTATTTCAAATACAAAATATTTTTTAAAATTAGCCAAAAATTGAATTTTGAAATTGTATTGCCTTTATTTGAGTGTCAGGTGATTTCAGTTTACCTTAGTAAATTGTTTTTCGATCATTGAAACTATATAAATATACACTTTATACTATATTTTTATAGTCTCATGGACTCGTCTTTAAAGAAGAGAGCTCTAAAGGCCTCGAAAGAATGGCACTGCAAGAGATGGTTAGACCCATAGCCCGTTATCCCTGATCACTGATCAGGCATGACCCTGATATATTATACATCTTTCGAAGGTCCGGCACCCGTACTTACACCGAGGCAGTACCAGAACTTGTGGAAAAGTATACGAAATACTTTTGTCCACTCGGGGACTCGAACTCATGAGCTTCGAGTCAGGGCCAAGTATTTAGTATTACCGTTTATAGGCCTATACTAATCTCGCTCCCCATCTATAGCTTACGCTATAGTCCCTATAGAAAGTCCCTTTACAGTCTGCGGTCTTAACGACTCGACTCGACCTAGGCGGCTTTCTAAAGAAATGACCACTTATCCTTAGAGTTTCTTTGCACCTAAGGCTATACGAGTAATCATGTATACCTATTACCTATACATTCCGATAGGGCTCTAAAGATAAGAATTCTACTAGATGAGATCACTTTGTTTATTTAAAAAGAAATTTTAAAAATTCAATAGAAATTTTTTTTTAAACTCGAAATTTCAAATACTTGCAACAATAAAATTGAAAATATGGCCTAGCTATAAAATCAGAGTCAGGGGAGGGGTCATATTTAATTTTAAATGAAAGTGGAGATTTTGCGATGCTAAAACCGTTTATTATACAAGTCACATTATCGGTATAATAGCAAATTTAGCAAATTTCTCAAAGGGAGGCTTGTAAGTGTAAACTTGAGGAAACATACCTACAAACGTTATAAAGAAGTTTGGCTGTACATGTAGTAGGGAAAGAAAAATAAACCTTCAAAAAATAAAAAAAGAAAAAGAAAAAAGTGTAGGAGAGGTACTATTATATTAGTTCATATATGAGAGTCAAAGTATAAAATAAAAAAATGAATTGAAAGAAATATTATTTCTATTTACTTTATAGAGACTTGGAGGATACCACCTAGGGCTTAAATGTGGCTTGCCTTATACCCACTTATTGGTATAAGGCCTAGAGATTTGTGATTTGATTTTAGCATTATAAGAACTCAAGTATCTATTTAGTTTTTTTTTCCTTTTTATATAGGGTACTATACTACATATCGTTGTTACTAGTATAGTAGCTAGTACATACTGGTATTTATAAAAGGTAGGTAGGGTACTCTATGATATGATAACAAAGACTTATAAGATCTCAAATATATGCATAATACAATATATTATAGATAGTTTTATGATCAGATGTTTTACTCTAGGAAAAAAATAGGTGTTTTACACCATAAAAGTATTATGAGATTTCAAATTCAATCTTTTATGGATTCTTTGCCTCCTGTCTGGTTTTTATAAAACTTTTCTTTTAATAACTATTTTGATAAGCTTATACAAATAATATAGGTACAAGAAAGAAATAAATATGCAGATTTTGCCAGCTTTACCTTTTTTTCAAACAATTTAATATTTGTATAAGATACTGACTCTTACTACACAAGTACTAATATTATAATAACTTTTTACAAAGATCAAGATAAGTTAGTTATTATTGTATGGTTTTGTAAAAATCTGAGTTTTGATAAGTGCAATTTATTATATTTTGATAAGTAGGGCTATACTTTACCTATATATTAAAAATTTTGCACTTAAATTCAAATCCTATTGTGAGCCTTGGCTTTAAAGATTAGGCCGATATTCATTAATTATTGTTTTTGAATATATAGGCATAGGCCTACTAGGTAGTGTACTTTATATAAAATACCAAACTTATTGCTATTATTTTAAAACAGAGACATATGGAAATCGGAATCTCGTTTATTTTAGCTTTACCTTTAATATAAAATTGAATTTATAAAAATCTAATTAAATGAAGCTATTGTTCTTAAATTTGTAAAAATATGTATATTGTACTCAAATACTTTTAAATCTTTCCATAAGGGTTTTTATCAATATCATTATCCACTTAGGATTAGGAATATTTACAATGTATTATGTATTATCAGAGTTAAAATTCATAAAAATCCTCATTTTTGTCACATTTTGTCAATTACATTTACTAAGGATAAGTATTACATTTCAGTACTAAATTTCTATGATTTTTTTTTATAAAATCCGAGGAATCTTAATATAGGATTTTAATTTCAAATTTTGCAAATTTTTTTAATTTTAAGCATGATTTAAACTTTCTCTTTCATATCTATAAAAAACTAAAAATATTTTTATTTTATATCTTTGCTATTGCTGACAGACAATGATTGCAAAACTGCAGAAAGTAGGGTATATGACATGAGTATACAGAAAAGTATACCTACCTACTTATGTTACTCAAAATTACAATTATTATTACTTATGACTCATGACTTATGAAGGTATTTGAAATATTAAATATGTTTAAAAGAAAATAAAATGAAAAAACTAGCATTCAAATTCAAAGAAATGCACATGGAATTCAAAAGAAAAAAAAATATTTCAACTCTTCTATTTACAATTTTTAAAAGGAAATTTTGAGCAAAAAAAAATATTCTTTTGTTTTCTGGCTTTTATTTGATACAAGTTAGAAAGTACATTGTAAGTAGTAATAATAGTAGTACGATGAACAGTGTTGTTAGTTTCGACTTGAGACAATGTAGAACATTTTTCGGTATAAAAACAAAAAATAAAAATGTTGTTCGTTTTATAATAGGGTAATTTAATAAAAAGTTATTTCGTTGTTTCTCTACTAAACTAAACTATTATGGTAGTATATAGGTAAGTATGTAGTACAAGTATGTAGTTGTGTACAAGGGTCGTGGGCTTTTTTATTCTACGAGCGAAGCGAGCATTTAATATTCAACTTTATTCTTAGTCAGTCTGTCTGTTCAGAAAATTACTTGAAAACTATTCGACCGATTTTAACCAAACTTGACATGAAGAACACTTATAGGATCTAGTTGTGCAATTTAAGGTAGCCCTATCTTATACGGTATTGCGGACGAAACCGGAACCTTAAAATTTTAATCCGTGCGACCCCCCAGATCAGCAAAAATGATTAAACATTGTACTCAAGATTGTAAATACTCTTTGCTCGCACAATTAATACATAGGTATCAACAATATTTAACAAAATTCAAAATAGTAGTTAATCAAATCCTAGTACAATATTTCTATGTACATCCACTAGCCCTTCTCTCTGAAAGTATAAGTACACTTTTTTTAATACCTACTTCTGGTACTGTACTATTAGTTAGGTTATACCGTGATGGTATGGTAGTATGAGGAAAAAAAGCTTTTTTTTTAAAATTTAATTTGAAACAAGTAGAGATAAGTAAGTGAGATAAGAATGACTTATGAGTGCTCTTGTTTAACCCACTACTAATACTTATATTATATTACTAGTAAAATACATACTAGGACTGTACTGGTAGGTAGGGTACTCGACTCGTACACTATTTATGTGGAAACTAACAAGGGGCTCTTTACTTGACTCAAAAATCCACTATAAAATGCAAAGTGAGTGGTTTAAAAGGAGAAATAAAAGTCTCGGTTTACATGAAATATTATATTTAGATACAAAGTACTCTGATACCATATCATAACATAATAGAGGTAATTTTAGACATTTACATGGAAAATATGAGATAAAAATGTGCCAATATTGGTGCTTGCAGGTACCTAATAATAAATTATAAAGACAAATGGTCGACAGCCATTCGAGCTTATCTTGTAATTTTGATCAAAAATTTCCGATTATTTCTTCAATTTTGCAGTCTTTTGAGTCTAACTTTGAATCAAAATTTTATACCTACATATAGCACACCTACCTACATTATTATTTAATATAGGTATTTAAAAGATTATAAAGTACTATTTTGGATAGAGTTTAGAGTATCAAATTGTATTAAGGTTTTGATTTTTTAGAATTTGGTCGACTGCTATTCAAGTTCAAGTTATAATTTTAAAGTTATCTTTTTTGTTCCGATTTTTTAGTTTATTATAATGATTCAAATGACCCATAGTTGGGCATTCTATCTTGTCTTAATTTTTTTTTATTTTTACAAAACTTTGCTTCAAATTGTATTGAACGTTTGGTTATTCTATGAGGCCCCAATTGGAGGTTTTTTATTATGGAAAAGTTCTATTGCAAATGATATTTTCTATGAAATATCTTAAGTATCCTACTAGGTCTTCTTCTTGTAGGTACTACAATTGTTTTAAGATCAATAAATTGTATACTTAATATTATTAACTCACTATGTTTGAGTTTTTTACAGTAATACTTGTAGGTATATATAAGCAGATATATGTAGGTGTAGGTCTATATCTAGATTCTAATTCTAGTATCTAATTTACTATAAAAAGTAGATTTTATACGAGATGCGTGATGTTATTACTATTCCAATTTATACTTTATAGTTGTACCTACATATATGTAATAGGTACTGATACCAGTACATGTGAGGTCGAGCAGCCGGCTAAATATCTAATAAGATATGCATTTTGCACATGGTCTTTATAAAGTTCTTTCATCTAAAGTCTAAAGATAAGTAGGCGGAAAAAAACAAAACATACCTAAAGATAAATCAAGAAATATTTCTAACTTTTGTTAGAAATTTGAGAATCTCATCAATTATTTCTCTGATTAAAAAAAAGTCAACAATTTTTTGTTTTAAAATATCTATCTGTATCGGTAAAAAAAAGGCTAATTGGAATTTATTCTTTAAAATGGAAATATAAAATACCATTGGCTAATGGAGAAAGTATCATTGAAGATTATGTGTATAAAGTTATGAACTTATGACACAAAATCCTGAAATACAAAAACCCCCGTTTTTCCTCAAAATTACCTGGAAATGGACTACCCAAATAACTTGTTTCATCTAGTTCTAGCTAGTTTATAAAAATCAGTAGGTATTTCTTAAAAAATACCCTTATATAAATAAATCTACTTTTATCTATAACTTATATGAGATGATAAAATATATAACCCTTATTTCAGCTAAAAAAAATGTGGATTTCGTTTCAATTCACAAAAAAATGCTTGTATAATTAAGAGCAAAATTTGATCTTTCAAAGCTGAATTTAAATATATGTAGGCATTTAAATATATTGAAAAAAGTAATTTTTTTTACTAACCTCCAGTTTGCGGAAACTGAGGCTTAAGTCTCATTGAATTAGCAAACACTTTGGAACTCATAAAGATACTTTTTTTCAATACTATAAAGGTATCAAACAATCCAATAAATATGTAGTATATTATAAAAAATTTCATTCATAACACCAACTTTATAAAATCACTCACTTTTATCCACTTACTTAACTTTTACATAAGCATAAATAACAATATTACCTACTAGTACTAGTATATATATAATAGTGACTAGTAAGTACTCGTAGTAGTAAGTTAAAAAGAAGCCGGAAAATGGTTTAACAAATCCCCTTGATATCTTCAAATGTAGTCGCGTGTATATTTAATATAAATAAAAGTGCCTACATACATATTATATCGTAACAAGTCTTTAAAATAGGATTAGAAACTGTAAACTGTTAAAGGGGTAAATATAGACTTATCGTTGGAAAAGCACTTGTGAGAGTTTTTTTTTATTCTTGAACTTGTTTTGTTACACTTACAGTCACAGTTACACTTGTAGATTTGTCGATACAAAAAGAGGAAAAAAAACGGAAATGCTTTGCAATTTTGTCCTTTCACAACAATAACATAATTTAAATGCAAGCGTAATTTTTTATACTTTAAAAAAAACTTGGGGTGAAGTAAAAGTAAAAGTATGTACGAGTAGTATCAGTTGTAAATATTGTTGACTAGGAGCACATGTATTTTTTTATCCCGGGGAATAGAACATAAAAGAGTGTTAGTGTTGGGTCTCAAAATGAATATGTTCATGTAGGTACATGAGGTTCAAAGGGCCGACAATTCTTAAGAAGTATAAATGGGTAAGTATAAGTAAGTATTACAAAGTAAGTTGAGATTTCGCCGAGATTTACGAAAAAATCCAGAGAACAGAAAGTCTCGGCTTCTCGCCGTAGTTTGTCTCGCACACTGACTGGGATCTTTTTTTTGAACACTTTCTCGGCCTCTACTCTGGTTCTACTTCTCATCTCCTACTATACTGCTTTGATAGGTACTTGTATGTTTATGTACGCTTTCCCCTGAGTATTTTCCCATATACAGAATAGGTAGGTACTTTTGGATTTTTGGGTAGTTTCTGTACTAGTACTACGTACTGAACTGTACTAGAAGTACTGGCTGAGTCTCGTGGTTCCTTGACTTGTGTCAAAGTCTACAGTACAGAGTCAGAATCAGCTGAAGCTCCAGCCTGCCTCACAGGCTAATATATGTAAAATGTACACAAGTGTATATGGGTAAGTGTACAGGAGAAGTATGAGAAAATTTTTATTTTATAACAACTACTATGTAGTATGTATCTGTAGTAGTAGAAGTAGTGAGAAAGCTTGCTAAGTTTTAGGTTAGAATTTTAGAATTAGTACCTACTACTAAGATAGACCACGCAATCGCTACTAGACTCAAAAAATACAATCGATTGAAATGACGGAAAGCAATATGAAATGAAATTCTCCACCACCAACAATTTTTCTACATTTTTTCCCCCAAAATGAAAAACCCGTCAGACCAAAAGGCCCTATGAAATATAGGCACCTAAGGTCTAGGTAGATAGGTACCTATACAGAGTGCATAGTGTATAAAAGGACTCTCCTGATAAGCCCATTACTTGGTTATCGGCTAAGTTTTTGGATATGATTTTTGCCTAAAATTTCGAATTTCGACATTCACCAATAATAATAGTAAGACCTATACAACCCTCCCCGAGACCCCAGAACACCCTAAATATCTCTACTACTACCTACATATACATAGGTAGGTATACTTTTTCATTTAAAATTTTTATACTTCTCCTGATATGTATCTACTCTGCGTATACATACGAACATGATTATGCCAGTATCAGTAGTACATCGAGATTTTGAAGCTCATCAACCCAAAAAACTGAATACAATCTAGATTACTTACCTTTTAGATAATATACCTTAATATCTAGTAGTGGAATATCTTTAATATTATGTTTGGGCTAGTATAAGTATGAGACTCGAGACCCTTTTTTGCCTCAAATGGACCCTCAAATATGAATGAAAAATCTTTACCTCAATGTATTTTCCGATTTTAAATAAATACCTAGGTATATATATTTGCTTTTGCTTTATTCTATTGTGGTCTTTTTCCAGGTTTCAAATTTCAATTCACATACACATTTCCATGATCATCTCAATTTTCCCCAAAAATTCTCACAAGTTCATAAGTTCATAATACGCATAATACCTACGTACTTACGTACTATTCTAGTACATAAGCTCATACACTACTAAATACCTTGATATACGATATACATATAGGTATTACTGTATGGTATAATATACGTTTGTACATAAGTATGAATGATATGATCATTGATATTTTTTTATATTGATCTAATTGATTTTAGACTTTTTTTAAATGTTCGAGTTAAAACTATGGATAGAGTATACTGCATTAAGACAGTATTTATTACATTACTAAAATAATTTATTTATTTAAATTACCCATAAAACTCAGTTTATAAGGAACATTGTAAAAGAATGTTATAAA
>JAQIXA010003221.1:0-14734 GCA_034699045.1 Nanhermannia cf. coronata Gr-Ori-00579
GAGAATTCAAATTTCACCGCCATTGGTTTTAACCCTGAGAATCAGCAAAACCCAAATTTCAATATTTAAAAAAAAAAACTGGAATTTCAAAAATAAATAGATAATTTCAGGTTCCCTGAAATTCCCTCGTTTTTCCCTCAAAAAAATTGCCAGAGCATGTATGTTATAATGGCCTTTATATGAGGTTTAACATGGTAAAGGCATGAAAGCCAAAGAGATCCTTTCGAATTTTTTTAGGGTACCCTATTAAAGGTGTAGAATTTAGAATACAACTATCAAGATAATGCGGTTAATAACCATAAAGATTCTTTTCTCCTGGATTATCAAAATTTTTAAGATTTTCTAAAATTTTTTGATTTGACTGCCATATTTTGACTATTCGCTAATTTTGAGCTTAAATTTTATTTTAGATTGCAGAATAACCAGATGAAACCTTTATCACTATCACATTTATTCCCGAAGCGAAGGTTCAATTTTTTATTTTTTGTTCAAAATTAAAATAGCATAAATTTGGAGCTTTCGAGATAGTTTATGATCTTTTATGACGATTTATATACAGCCAGTATTACCTGATTTAGCAAAAATCTATTTTTTATTATATGTCCTGTGTTTTTAGCTGAACACAATTTGAGTACAAAATCTGGTATTTCAAGATGAATATAAGTAAGTATGTAGATACCTGTTGAAAAATCAGATGACACTTTTTAGTATTCTTATCTTTCAAAATTTTCCTTCCATTTTCATGATCAGAACAATGGCAATTTCCATAAGCCTGATCGACTGGTAAAAAAAATGCAAATTGTCCGCAATGTCCGCTATTTCTCTTATAACATTTTTTAGTCACATTGTAATAACGCCAAGAACTCGGTTTTTCCGGACAAAGACCATTTGAAATCCTAGTTATTATAAAGATAGTATTATAAAATAGCAAATATATATCTATACACACTATATTAATTAGGATTACCCTTGGGCAAATTTTAGTTCAATTTGTACAAATAAAGGTAAAATAACAAGAAATATAAAAAGGTATTTGTCCATTGTTGAACTAAAACAAGATCTACAAACTACTAATAAATTACTGAGAATTTACAATAAATTGCTAAAAATTCGCAGAAATTTTTCAAACTACCTACCTACTACCTACCTATTACCTATACCTTATCTATATTTATACAGGCCTGAGGCCAATTAGAATCAAAAGTATTGTATTTAAGTACCTATACTTAAATAGAAGTGGTCAAACAACTAAAGTCTGTTAATTTTTTTATAATAATTTGTAAACTTACCAAACCTGATCAGTTATTTTTATTTACAAATCTTTAAATCTGTAATAGGATATGATAGGATAGGGAATTAATTGACCATTTTTATAAGTATCTGTATTCATAAGCCCAAAATTTAAGGGTAATCTGAATTTAAATCAAATTAGTTAAAAATCCTGAGACTTGATCCAAATCAAAGATGTCAAAAAACTGCTCTTTAAGGTCATTCTGAATTTTTTAAGATACTTAATATCTGTAGGTGTCTACAAAAATTTCTTGAATCATGAAAAAGAGCAAAAAATGCTTAATTTTCAATATAAAAGTATCCTAAAGAATGAATAATATTGAAATAATGACTAATATTTATGACCTAAGCTAATCATTTAAGTATTTTTAGTCATTTTTGAGCCATTTGAAGTATCAGTAATTTAAGGATCTGGAAATTCTCGTACTCGTATTTACTCAAATTTGTAATTTTTAGAAGCTATTTTAGAAGCTGTTACAAAATTTCCATGAAATTCCTAGTTAGAAAAGGGGTCATTTTTAGGCCTTAATATACTTTGAGAAGTTGGACCTTAATCTTAAGCTCTAAAATAGCTGAGATTTTAAGCTTAAAAGGCAAATTCTGCGTTGAAATTTTGAAAAATTTTGACCGATTTCTGGTTAATCTTAATGTTTGAATTTTTCGAGAAATATTCGTTCAAAAACATGAAATAAGCCATTTTTTAATGCTTTAAGTTTCATGATAAAATGGCATAAAAATGCCTTAGATTATGCCAAAAATATCATAAAATATGCTCTAAATGTCATTCTTATTATTAAAATATGCTTAAAACTTAAAAATTGCTAAAAATGCCTTAAAATTTGCATAAAATATCATAAAATATGCTCTAAATGCCCTAAAATATGCCTAAAATTTCGAAATATTTGCTTTAAATGCTCTAAAATATGCTTAAATTCCATAAAATCTACTCTTAAAATGTACTTAAAATAGGTCTAAACTACCTAAAATCTAAAACTTTTTTAACTTTTATAAATTTGATAAAATATCCGACTAATCCCAAGTAGCAAAGATCCCTTTACAACAGACCTAATACTAATGGGATAATTCTGAGAAAATTTTCGAATAATTCTACTGGAAATGTGACTTTCTTAAAATTCTTTATTGTTTGCTCCCCTTCATGATGATCATTTCATTTTTTTATATCTCAGATTTATCCCTTAACATAGCCCATAAGATAAAGGTAATGATGGTACTACAGCACTAGTGTAGAATTTGAGTTTTGTTTCTGGGAAGTCCATACTCTAGTGTATATGTACAGGTATAATGTAAATCAGGTGGGGGGAAATTATTTTTATTTTTTTTTAATCGGAAACTTCTGCTTCTCTGCACCTTTCTCAGAATCAGAATCTGACGGAAAAAAAAATTTCTAGAATTTCTAGAAATCCATCAAAATCTGAATTGAGATCTTGCTACTTTACTTTATTTTTTTTTGAATCAAAAACAAAAAATATTATTGTACCTAAATACCTCGGTACAATTGAATACATATGTTCATGAGAAATATACATTACATAGACTTAAATCTCCTTGAAAAAGGGATAAAAAAATTAAGAAACAGACCCCCATTAGGGCAAATTACCTTGAAATCAAACTCACAATTTGAGAGCCTTACTTTTGAATTCAAATCTCAAAAAGAGATGAAAGAAATGATGCTTTTTTACTTGATGATTTGATAGAATTTGTTTTTTAAATAGATGACCCCCTTCGAGAGTATCAGTAGGTACTTTGAAGTATCTTTTTTGTCTTGTTTTTTTGATTATTTCGAGTAAACATTTCAGTAGAAAAGACCGAGGTTTTGGAATCATGTATTTAGAATACAGAATACAGAATACTTGAGAATTATGATCATGTGATCACTTTGTGATTCGAGAGATTTAGAGGTATATGAGCTTAAACTATTTCTTGTGAAAATACGAAGCTTATTTTTGTGGTATTTATCCTTAGAAAAAGTATCCAAATATTCAATCTATTTTACCAGAATACTGAATATACGATCGTACATTTGAAATGAAAATATATTATTAATTATTGCATTTATTAGATAAGGTAGACTATCATGTAAACAATTTACATACCAGTATTTTCTGAAGAAATTTTAGACTAAACTTTTTCTATCAAAGTGATTTTCTGTCATCCTTATCTTTTTAAGAAGGTTACACCGAATTTTGCTAGTTCTAGTCTAAATTATCATTTTAGACCTCTAGGTAGACTTGAAGGCATCAAAATGATCGAAAATTTGATCAAAAACATTTTTATATATAATGCTAATGGGTATTTACACTAATTGACAGTTTACTTTTGCAAAATGCTATTAAAAATGTCTAAAATAATTTCTGAACTTTTAAAGGCTTTTTTGACTGAAAGCTAAACCAATTTCTAAAAATGGTTTTCTATATGGATATAAAAGGCTTTTATATTTTTATGTATTTGTATTTAGAAAGATTACCTATAAGGTACATACTGTAATACTATTATATGTTACAATTACAACAATGTATTATACTTGCTTATGCTTACAGGTAAATTACGCATTCAATTGTCCACAGGATATTCAGACTTGAGACACTAAAGAAAAGAAAAGAAAGGACAAAAAAAGACAGTCTTGAATTGAAAGAAAAACCGACAAACAAAAATTGCTCAAAATGCTTTATCTACAATGGAATTTCTCAATAAAGTACTTTTTAGTCCTTGATTTTAGACAAAAAGTATCGAAATCAAAAAAATCTTACATATTTTGATCAGCAAGTTGAGGTTTGAAGATTCAAAAAATTCAAATTTAGTTAACCTAAAAGTTCGAAATTTCAATTTTAAATGGTAAAAACCTAAATTTTGTTGTAGTTTTTACTGAAAAAAGATCCTTATAAAGAGATTTTAGTGTAGTTTGATCATAGTTTGGCATAGTTTGATGGACAATTTGAGGTAAGAAGACTCAAATAATTGAAATCTTGTCAATAAAAAGTTCAAAATTACAATTTTAGATGATAAAAACCTAAATTTTCATGAGATTTTACCGGCAAAAGGATCCTTATAGAGAGATTTTAGTGTAAAAATTTATCTAAAGAAAAGATGATGAGTGTTTTATTCGATTCTGGGAAGTGTTCCCAACCCAGCCCATTAAAATCCATTGTACAAAATAAGTACAAAATATACTACAAGATAAATAGTTCAAATTTTCAAAATTTTACATACAAAAGTATCATGTACTTTATTATTTAGGTAATTTTAATCCAAAATTTTTCCTTTTTTTCTTTTCTTGTCGATGTAATCCTACTTATCCTTAGAGGCAATTTAATCCTTTATAAAATACATATACCCCTGTATAAAGTACTTATAAATGACCATTATGAAGTATTAAAAGTTCTCAATTTTATTTTTTTTATCAAGAATTCATGTTCTACTGTATGTTATGTACATTAGCCTGTATTCAAAATTACACAAAAACTTGATTGTACTTCAAGTGAATTTTTACACCTTCTTTATTAATTCTGAAGAATTTCCAAGTTTTTTTTATCCTATGTATGTATTAGGCTACTCTACAGGTTTTTAATCGCAATTGAGATTCTCAGTATTATAAGTACTTGAAATTTTTTTTGTTAGAAAAATGCATTTATCTAGTGTCTATCTGTATCTATGTAGTACCTATTAGAATTAGAGTTATTAGAATTGTAATAAAACTTGATATGATATGAATGATAAATGGGATATTTTGTATTTTTTTTTTACAAAATGTGCAAATAAAAGTGGCGTAAAAAAGGCTCACCTGTAGAATTGAGTTATTAATCATTTTTTTAGATATCGAGTTTAAAATGTCGAAATTGTTCTTGTCAAGAAATTTTTAGAGAAATTCTGCAAAATTAGAGTATTCTAGGGGTAGATTAGGGATATTTTTTGTACATTTTTTGCCATTTTTGGACAATTTTGACTATTTAGTTTTAAATTTGAGCGAACTAAAGAGACAATTTTATAAGTAGGGGTAGATTATGGATATTTTGGAGGTATTTGAAATTTTAATAGCCTTTTACCTGGCTTTTAATAGCCAGGTAAATGTACAGTTTATTCGAAAATAGGCTGTCAAAATTTCAAAAACCTTTTCGAACTATCCCTAATCTACCTCTACATATAAAATTGCACTTGATTTATCTCTTTAGTTCGATCAAATTTAAAACTAAATAGTCAAAATTGTCCAAAAATGGCCAAAAATGGCCAAAAATATCAAAAAATGTACACAAAATGCCTTAAATTTGTTTACATATTCTTAAAAAGTCAATCTTTTTTAAGTTAAAAAAGTCTAATAAAATTCTAAATAGAAAGACCTAATTTTGTCCTGAATGACCCTTACTAGGGTCATCTAAAAGCTCTCAAAATTTCAGAAAAATTGATTAGATGAATGCAAAAGTATCTAAAATAGGACTAGGTAGGTATTAGATATTATATCAATTATAAATTTTTAAACAAGTAATGGTATCATCTGCTAATATTGACAAGCATATACAATAGGGTATTTGATTAAGCATCAGTTTCACCATTATTATTCTAGTACATATCTAATAGGTAAATAGTAAAACTTGCAGTTTTTATTATCCATTTAGCTTATTACCTAATACTCGGAATTTCAAGAGATAAATAATGTTAGACATACCTGTAATACCTAGTATTTTATTTGGAAAATTATTACCAAAAATATTACCTATAATTTTAATTTTTCAATGGAAAGACTGAATTGAACTCTGCTGTATCTTACGATAATATATCTAAATAGAAAGATTATTTGAAATTATAGGTAATTTATTATCTAAAAATATACCTACCTATGTATCTGTACTGGGTATTTCAAAGGATTTTGGCCAATTCAGAGGAAAAGAATTTATTTTGGAAAACAGATTAGCCATTTGATATCCAGATTAGACATTTTAGGCAAATTTATATCTTGTATCTGTACCTTTATAGGTACAATTAGAGAATATTAAAGGCATTAATCATCAATATTCATTTTTTGGGCTTTCAGCGGCTTTACATTGGTAAATGCTCAGAAATCAGAGATATAGCATTTCAATAATCAATATAAACTTGAAAATATAATTTTAAATTTATATTTACAAATAATGTAAATGCTGGGGTAGGTAAATGACATGCTAATGCTAATGATAGTAGTATTTAATAAAAGATTATCGATTTCAATTTTAATAGTTCAAATTAACTAACGTAGATAGATACTTGTGATTAAGATAATTTTTCTTGAGATAATCAAATGAGTTTTTGTGTATGAAAGGCCTGATAAGTTGGTTCTACAGTATATAAGGTAGTAGGTATGGTCATTAATTAGGCCTTAATAAGGATAAGAGATCTTTATGTAAATTACCTGATACCATGTACGTATCTCATATTATAAAAAAATCAAATATTCTTTTTAAATAGATACTTAATCTTAACCAGGTACTGATATGTAAAATATAAGGCATTCAGTAAATAAAAATTTATTTATTTAGATATTGATAAGCAAATGAGTTGATAATTTTATTCACCAGGTAATCAGATGAGCTCTGGGTATAAAAGGCTTGGAAAATTGAACCTCGAGTTTCAGTCTTGGCTCAAATTTCGAGTCGAATGGACCGAGCTGGGTAAAGAGCTCATAAAATTTAATGCATGTATTTGTAGGGTACACAATCGGGAATCACGGCAAATTAGTCTCATTTTGCCATAATTTGAACGATTTTGACCAAATTCAAATGATATACGAGGTCTGAAACATTATTGTATTGAAACATAGGGCGTATTTTATCCTGTTTAGCCACAAACTCAGCTAAAATTATCACCAAACTTGATCAGGAACTTGAATTTTTTTGAAGAATTCAAGTAATTCAATTGACTTATGATAAGATACCTACTAATTTTTACCACTATCTACACATATCTTATCATTTATCATTTTTAATATGCATTTTAATAGCACATCTACGTACCTACCTACTCGTATAATTAAAATGTAATATTTCCTATGACTAATAGAACCACTTGACTTTTAATAATTTTAAAGTTAATGTAGGTTAATTGCATTAGACTTATTGGACAAGTGAACTTTAATCTCTTTTCAAGTACCTTACTACTATACTATCAGTAATACAAAGTATCAGAGGATTTCCCTAAATTGAAAAATTGAAATAATTAAAATCGAAAGTATGAATAATTCAAAGTAATATCCTCTACTTAATGTGTGGCCGAGTTTTTTTTGAACAATCATGCTATTTTTACCCTCAAACTCAAAATTTTCGATTGAATTTTGTATCATTTTTCTGAGAATTTTTAGAGAATAAATAGGGTAGAATGAATTGATTTTCAAATCTGTCAATCAATTGAAAACCCTGCTGGGTTTCCTCATAATTTATAATTAAAACTTTTTTAAAGTTTCAGAGTTTAAAATTGAAATTAGTGAGAATTTTATAAGAAATTTGCTGTAATTAATACATTACAAATACCATTCATAATTGTTACAAAATTGTAATTAAAACTTACTATTAGAGATAATTTCACACTATAAAGTACGTTAATCGATTGATTTTTAAAACACGAGTATTGTAATGTAAAATGGATACTCAATTTGAGACTTTAATAGTCATATTCTGATCTAAATTTTCAATTTGAAATCCTAGATTACAATACAAAATCTAGAATTTCAAAATTGAAATTTGAGATGAGAATACCACGATTTTAGACCAAGAAGGTTTAAAATGAATATAAGATTCTTACAAAATTAGATAAGGGTAGATTAGGGATAGTTTGGAAACATTTTGGAAAATTGGAAAACCTCTTTTCGGCTAAAGATAGTCAATATAGTGGTATTCTTTTTTAATTTTGAAATCCTAGATTTCCTAATCTTCGATATAGTTATCAAATTAACTAAAATAGTTTCAAAATTGAAAATTTAGATAATTACCTATAGCTCTATTAGAGGTCTAAAATATTTCAAAATTTTTCAAAATTCAGATCAAATTTTATGCTCTTGAGTCTTTACAGATCTAGAGGTTCGAAATTCTTAACTTTTCATTAATATAGTAGGTATACACGACTATATAGTCAATTTTATCTATTTGCATAATTCTAAATACAAACTCGATTACAAAACTATAATGGTTAAGACTAACCACAAAATCTCATTTCTAAAGAATAACTTAATAAATAAACTATCATCAAAATGATTATTTATAGAAAGTTTTTATAATCAAATTATATAAGAAGTAATCTCCTCAATCTTCTTCAGTAGATCACTTTTGATCTCATTTTGTAAACAATTGTAAACTTCCCTTTTTTCAAAATTTAAATCTTCAATTAAATGACTTCCTTCCGGTCGTAAATTTCATATTCTTCTATATATAGAACCCTATTTACATTTTCATAATCATTTCTTTCAACTCAGCCCTTCTAAACTCTAAATTTTTTCAAAATTTTAAACATCTGTTTAGTACTTATATAGGTAGGTATATATGTATCAGTAATAATTCTATTGCCAGTTTTTGAGAATTCAAAGTTTTTTTGGGCTAATTAAGAATTCTCCGAAAAAGCCCGAGAGATTTTTAAAAAGAATCTTCTTGGAAATGCAATTCACTTGGAGGAATCTGAAGGGGGATTTCAGCTTTTTCTCGGTAACTCAATTACAATTTCAATTTCAATTTTGGAATTTTTTTCTACACTTTTCTAGTACTACTATACTACTTCTGTAGTGTTTGAGACTAGACCCGATCTGAACATGGTTATAATTACATTTGTCAAGTGCTAATGACACTATGTATAAGTCAAAATTGTCAAAAAATTGACTTGTTACCGAGATTCTAAACTATTTAGTCAAAATTGCTCTTTTTATGAGCTTTTTTTTTTTACTTAAAAGGCTTGAAATTCTCTGGAATTTAAGGAAAATTTTTAGCAAAATTCAGTAAAATGTGATTTAACACCATATTAAAAAAGACAAATTTAATTTTATCCCTATTTTGATTGAATTTACACCTATATTTTTGGTTAAACTTTAACCCTGTCTGTAATTAACCTAAATTTTTTTAGTTTATATAGAATAGGTTTGGTATGTATTTTAGAAAAATCTGGGTTAATTTTATACAGGGGTAGAGTTAGACCAAAAATATATGAGTAAATTCAACCAAAATAGGGATGAAATCAAATCGGAACCATTAAAAAAACTGATATATTTGAGTAAAATATAAAATTTATTCCTTAAAAGAGCTTTAAAGCATCCAAATCCACCTTTTTTATACAAAAAATATCAAAATTTTATTAAAATAAGCAAGAAAATAAATGGACCTAACTTTATGAAAAATCAACAACTACTAGACTATAAGATTATATACCTCTTATACTGATACATAAGTATCTACTCCGATTTAATTTCAACCCTATCTTGGTTGAATTTACCCATATTTTTGTTCTAAATTTACCCTAGATGAAATTAATCCAAAAAATTCTTAAATCCCAACCTAAACTAATATAATTTTGGGGTTAACTTCATATTCATACTGTTGCTTCAAAAATATAGGGTTAAATTCAACCAAAATAGAAAAACATGTTAAGATTTAGATAGGTTAGGTACATGGGGAATTTCAAAATTTAATCAAATATCCTGATTATGAATTCCTCATCTGATGACTTAAAAGTGGCTTAAGGTACCTACTTACAGAGTATCTGTATAAGGCTATATTTGATATAGGATTTAAAAATTCACTAGAGATTTAAGTAGATTACATTTTTATTTCAATTTTATGATTTTACATATTATTGTATATACCTACCTAGGAGCTTCTAGAACATTTTTTATGAGACCAAATTTCAGAAAATCCAATTAATAATTCCAAGAATATGATTTTACCCTTGAGTCTTATATACTCGTACCTAGATACGAGTATGTATGCACAAGTAATATAAAAAATCAAATTTAAATTACCAAAATTTTAATTAAAAAAGGTTCTACTAGTGGTGTTTCTCTCAATTTCGATTGGGCCGGATAACCTTGTCCAGGCATGTCATCGAAAATACGGTGAGTTATTTTTTCTCAGAATTAAACTCGAAATAGCGGGCTTATATTAGTAAGGTATACTATAAGTTAATGTAATAGGATTTATTCGAGTCCTTTAAAATGATAAAAGGTACTTTTTTTTGATTGAAGTTTGAAATGGAAAGTACGTCCTTTCATTTAAATACAGAGATAGAGGACTACATACTCGTATATAGAACATATACCTTCTAGATAAAAGGATGATGTAAAAAAATTTAAATTAGAACTTCACGGGTCTTTTTGTTTAAAAATCCTTTTTTGTAGACATACATGAATGGGACTTTTTAATTTAGATTTTGTAATATAAAATACACCTACTCAAATTGCTTTCATTATAATAGATATATGATCTAATAATTTTAAAAATAACATCATTAGTACTTGAGAACCTATAACTGTAGGTAGAGCTTATAGTTAGAATACAGATATTATGACATTATGTCATAAAAATTGGCTTTATATGACAGATTTGACTTGATAAAATTTCAAAATTGCAAAATTGCGCACCTAATTTTTATTTTTTTCTAGATCTTCATGTTGTGAATGGTAAGTTCTTTCTTGAAATTCTAAATTTATTTTTAAATTATCAAATCGGTAAATCAACTTAAGTTCAGAATTCTAATTAAGGTAGGTACTTAAGTACCTAAAATATAAAAAAGAGATCTTTTGGATCATTAAAGGAAACTATTTTTACTCACAAAAAGGAGAATTTTTGATGGAAAAATGTCAGAATGGAATATTTCACCTGATATTTACCTAAGTGTGAAAAATTGCCAAAAAAAATGAAAATCTAAGTAAAATTGAGATTTATTTTTTTTGAAAATATGCTTTAGTTCCAGTTCCAGTCCCAGTTTATAAGCAGGGTGGAAATGGGCTTCATGGACATAAACCCAGTTATGGACAATATGGCTATGGACATGCTAAAAGCTACGGTCATGGTCATGGTCATAAAAAATACTATCCAGCTCATAAGTCCTATGGAAAAAGCCATCATCAAGGTTTAAATATCTACAAGATTGTCATATTTTAATTTAGAACTTTTTAAAATCTGAGATTTTTTGGAAATTTTTTGAAGGTTATTCAGATGGATATGACAAGAAATATGGTCATTCTGGTGGTCATAAGGGGGGTTATAGTAAAGGTCATCATTATCAAGATGGTTACGATAAAAAATATGGTCACCCGAAAGGTCATTCAGGAGGTCGAAAAGGTCATTCAGGCCATGGCCATTCAGGTCATTCAGGAGGCCATTACCATCCTCATAGACATCAAGGAGGTTATTCAAAACACCATGGGAAAAAGTATATACCGGTTGTTAAGACCTTTTATGTTGCAACTGAACAAAATGATGGACATGGATCTGGATCTAGTCATGGTCATGGTCAAGGACATGGACATGGTCATAAAAAAGGTATTTTAAATTGTAAAACTGTCATAAATACTTAATTTAATTTTAATTTTAGGTCAAAAATATGGACATAGTGGTCCATATCCAGGAACTGAATACAGTCAAAATATACCCAAAATTTTACCACAAGCTTCAGATTCAAATGTTGAAATTCAGAAATCTCAAGAGCTTACGGTCAAAAGAGCCAAGAAATTTGAGAGGAAAAATTACACTATACCAATGAGGAAATCACAAAAATTTTGAATTTTTAAAAAGTACAATTTACAGGAGATCAATATGATAAGAAATACATACAAATATCTTAATAATTCAGTAAAATTTATAATTATAAGCAAATGTAGTACAAACTAGTCAATTTGAAATATATCACTGGTTCATTTAAGGAACTCGAAATTTTGAAATTTTACGAAAAGTACAAGTTATAAGGCATAAATATGCTCTAGAAATACTCGTATCTGAATATTTGTGTGAAATTTATTGTAAGTAAATGTATCTACAGATAGATAGTACAAATTATTCAAAAATTTGAAATATTTTGATATTTTATTTCGGATCTACGGTTTCGATTTACAATAAGTCCCAGATTTTGCATAATTCTTTATCCATGAAGTTAATTCTGTAAAAAAATTTAGTTTTAGATACAAGATAACTAAATCTAGGATTTCAAAATTGAAATTTGTGATTAGGATACTACATATTTTAAGTATTTTGTTTACCAAGTTCAGTATTTAAAATTGTATCTTTTTACCGGAAATTCTTGAATAGAATCCTAGGGTGTCTTTCCTAGCACAGCCTATCAAAAATTCACAATTTTTTGAAATTTTTTTTGAAAGATACTTTATACCTTCTCCAAATGATACGATTCCTATTTGAGTCCATTGCCTATCGATCTCCATTATCAAAGGTCCACCTTAAAGTACAAAAATTTGCAAAATTTTGAAGAATTTTGAATTGACTTTGAAAAAATCTCATTCTTATTTTGGTTGAATTTATCCCTATATATATTTGGTCTAACTTTACTTCTGTATGAAATTAAACCAAATTTTTTTTAGGATTAGATTAGGTTAGGTTAAGATTTTTTTAAAATTGGGTTTATTTCATACAGTGGTTAAGTTAGACCAAAAATAATGGGATAAATTCAACCAAAATAGGGATGAGATTAAATTGAAATTTATATTGTAAGGTACCTGAATCTCCTGTAGAGATTTTTGAAATTTGATTGAACAATGGATTTTTATATCTTTAAAAATTCCTACCTTGACATGCTAAAAAAGTTCAAATTATGATAGAAATCTAGGTAAAAAAAAGTATTTTTACCATCTTTTCCACCTTCAACATAGCCAGCACACTATGTATTTATAAAAAAAATTCAAAAATTTCAAAATTTTTCAAAATTTTGTGGAATTTGTACCATCTGTCTGTGAGTAATTGCGTAAGGCGAAAATCTAAAGCAATCTAAAACACAAAATATCTCATTTTATAGATATGAAAGGTAAGATATACTAATATTGTAGTACCTATTCTTATCTCAATTTTCAATTTGAAATCCTAGTTTTGGTTCATTTGATACTATAACTAAATCTAGGATTTCAAAATTGAAATTTGTGATTAGGATACCATGTATTTTAAGTATTTCGTTTACCAAGTTCACGGTAAATTTTCAAATTTGACAATTTTTGAAGGATTCTGGTACTTGCTCCAGCTTTTTCATCCCCCAAACCCCATCCAGATACCTAAGATCCAGATCCAGATTTTTATTCAAGTTTATAATCAAGATATTTATCAAATACTTAAAAAGATAGAAAAAATTTTCAGAAAAAATCATTCAAAAACTTTACCAATGAACTTTTTCCAGCATAATCATCGAAATGTATATTTTCCGGGGTTAAGCAAATTGGAACTGCTTTGGATTTTACAGAACTCAGGTCGATTTTTTTATCAAGTTGTAAAAGTGCAATGTCCCAATCATAACTGTTAAAACCAACAGACAGATTTCAATTTTTTATAAATTTTTTCTTTCAAAAAATAAAAGTAAAATTTAGCATAGGTAAATGTTATAGCTTTTGATATTTCAAATGCCAAAAACCAAGTTTATAGGTACCCAAAAAAGTTTTAGAACCCTGATTCTAATTTGTCATTTGCCATGTCGAATGCCCATAAGATGATACCCCATTATTAGCGAACGTGTTAGACAAGATGAAAGATAAATTGTTATATTTAACAAAACACATCTAGGATATATTTTATACATGTATACCTAGATTTATTCAAATGTTCATTTAATAGAAAAAAGTAGATTTATGAGTTTTTACCCACTCATAATACGAAGTATTTCTTACAAAATTAAGCAATTGAAGAAGCAGAGAATTTCCAGCCAAAATAAGTCAAAATATAAAGAGTGAATGAGCAAGAAATGGAATTTTTTCCGTCTTTTATACCCCCACCTTATCAGCCAGAGCTGAGTTAATTTACATATCTATTCAATTAAAATATCAAATTATTTCAATTTGTAAATTCGATTATCCTCACTTTATTCAAATACCTATAATAGGATAGGTGCTTAAGATAATGGATAAGAATAAAATGTTCAAACAAATTTTAATACATAGAACATTATACAGATAGTATCGGTATATTAGCATGAAAAGAAACTTGACAAATTCTATTTTACCATAAAGATAAGTAGGTACCTATAATTTATGGATTAATTTATTTAATCTTCATCTAATTTCTCAAAAAAGTTTTGAGAAATTTGAATTTTGTGGATTATAAATAACAGTACGAGCGAAGCGAGCACTTTGCTTTTTATGCCAGATTTAATTTAATTTTATGATTATTAAACGAAATCATCTATGTATTTTAGGTTAGACTAGGCTTTAATCAACTCACTAGAAGTTGATTATTAATTGTGCGAGCAAAGCAATGAAGATATCACAAGTTGCCCC
>JAQIXA010003222.1:0-14730 GCA_034699045.1 Nanhermannia cf. coronata Gr-Ori-00579
ATTTAGACCTAGATCTACCTATTTATTACAAAAATTTTAAAATCAAAAATTTCCGTTGGGGACCTTCCATACTAAGATAAGGATCTTTTTATTAAATTAGCAGGACCATTGAGACTTTACTGGACTCGACTGGTTGAGTATCAGCCCAAAAAAATTGTTCAATACTATATAGTCCAGTGTAATTTAGATAAATATAATTATCGTCTAAATGCTTGTATTCAGAACAAGAACAAGCTATAAAAATGCGAGTTTTTAGGAAATACTAATTGAATGAGGCTAATTTACCATATTATTTAGGATTAAATGACTCAATAGAACTTTTTTCTAGATGCAACGGAATATGAATTTATTGGCAATGCCTATGCCACACAATTGGCTGTATCTTTCATTGGTAAGATGCTACTAATATAATGCGTAAATACAGTACAATATTTTTAAAATTAATCTTATTATTAGATAACAGGTTGACCGATGTCAAGTCTGAAATGCAGAAAGAATATGATAAGGTATCCTATAAAGCCAAAATATCTTTAAAACAATAAACTAAAATTGTAAATTTGACAAAAAGGCAGTCAGTTGGCTCGTAACAAATTATCCTGACCAAGTCCATAAATTGAAATCAGTGGCTGATACTTATTACCCTAGGCCTAAGGAAAGACATCACAGGCACAAAAAATGAGATTAAAATTGAAATATCTATTTATCCAGAAATTTTGAATTTACATCGAAAATAAAGAAAAATTTTTTGTTTGAATTACATACTTGATTGTAGTACAATTTATTTATATCATAATCATGGTATACCTTTTACAATTCCATATCACAAATTTATCATGTTTTTTTTTATATAATATAAAAGTAGGGAAAGGTATTTGACTTGGCAGATTTCAAACATCGAGTTCAAATGAAGCTTGGGATGATTTGACAATTTGGAGGTCTTGGGTAGATGACATGTTCAACTGGACCATATCTTTGTGCCAAGGGGATTCCCAGGTAGCCAAATCGATTTCGGCAAAACCGGAAGTAATCATTGTTATTGTCCATCAACTTTAGGTCCAATCTATACATAAAATGTCAATTTTAGTAAATTTTAGTAAATTCTTACAAACATTTTAGGCTTTTTCAAGTAAGAAGAGTCTCTAAATTTCCTACTTTTTGACCTGAAATATCAGTTCAAATTCAAGAAACTTTTAAAATAAGAGTAGGTACTTACTGATCATTACCTAGGTTGATCTAGAGGTTTGAAAGGATATCTTCGGTTTCAGTTTCAAATGGTCTTTTGGGCCTTTATATGAGATTTTATTACACATGGTAAAGGCCCATAAAGTCGAAGATATCATTTACAAGGAAATTAGGATACAAAAAAGACCTTGTAAGATTTCTAACGATTTCATCGAAATTCTAGCTCAAAACATTCAGAATTTTTTCAAAAATTTAATCGATTATGATTTTAAATAAGGTAGGTTATAATAATATATGGTCCTTTCAAATGTAAATACAGATAGGTGTACTTTATAGAGACCTTTTACTGCTCTAGTATTTTATACAATTTTGTATTAAAAGCCTTACTCATCCTTATTACAGCAAGCATTTGAAATCCTAGCCCGAACCTTATCCATATTCAAATCCCAAATCATCTCCCGATTTTCCCGAAACACTTTCTCTCCATTCTCAGCACATCGATTAGTATTTGGCCCACTTGAGGAAAAACCATACCCACGACAATAAGTGCAGGGATTGCACTTTTCACCCTTTTTTCCAAACATTTCCAATTTTGACTTTTGACCCCTGTCTTCAAATTGCAAATTATTCAAATCTTGACAGACCACCTTGAGACTTGAGATGGTCAATTTGTATACCAAACAATCAAATCTAAAAAAAATTTCAAAATGTTTAACTCATCCAATTATAGTAAGTAAATTTGCATAGAAACTTGCAATACTTCTTATTATGTCACAAATCATGGCATATCAAATCAAAATAATGACCATTCCAAGTGCTTTATGTTCAATTAATTGTGTCGATTTACGCATATAAATGGTTTTTTAAAAATAATTTGGTAAAATATTGCATAAGAATGGATTTTACATATTTTAAGCTAAGAAAAAATTTCAAAACCTATAATTAATTACTAGGATTTATTCAACTACTCTTTAGTTAATTATTAATATTATTTGTGGGAGCGAAGCTTCAAGTAGATAAAATGTTTATTTATTTTTGATATTTATCAAGTTGACCCTAAATCTCCAAAACCAAAAATCTCCAATGTCCTAAATCTCCAAAACCAAAAATCTCCAATGCCCTAAATCTACAAAACCCAAAATCTCCAATGCTCAAAATCTCCAAAACCCAAAATCTTCAATTTCCTAAATCTCCAATAAATTATCCTACTTCTTAATTTTTTGGAGTTTTTGGGTTTTGGAGATTTTGAGCATTGGAGATTTTGGAAATTTGAGATTTTTTTTGGAGATTTAGGGAATTGGATTTGGTTTTGGAGATTTAGGGTGTGAATCATTTATAAAAATGGCACAACTAGACCCTATAAGGGACCATTATATCGTTTTGACTAAAATCGGTCTAATAGTAGTCTCAATAGATAAACAAATTAACAAACAGACGGACAAAGTTCAAGCAAAGTTGACAGTTGAATAGTAAGTGCTCGCTTCGCTCATCTAATAGTATTTCAGAGCAATTTAAAAAATTTGGCAAAAATTAATGCAAAAATGACTTAAAATACAGAGAATGATTGAGGAAATTAATTTATGTAATTTTGTGCAAATTAGCAAAAATAGTACATACTGCATAGTGGTAAATGGAAAGTTTTTTTTTATAAAAGAATGAAATCTTTATGGTCAATCAAAGTCAATAAATATTTACTTTAAATGGTTCTCTAAATCAAAAAATTATTCTCATATGTTATGTTATGCGTATTAAATTAGGGCTTGAAGCATAATTACCAATTTTTTCCTCAAAATTTTTGAACTTTTTTTTTCTTATGTCGAGTTGATAAAATCATAAATAATGATGATAATGAGTAGAGTACACTTTTATGGATTTAAGAAATCGAAATCAACTTCTCTAATTATCTTTGTGTAAATGACATCAAGTAGGGTGTAGTTGGGGGAGAGAAATTTTTATAGAAATATATCCTTTATTATATCAGTATACATTTACAGATTTAAATTGTTTATTAAAATAAGTTAAGATAAAAATGGTTAGAAAGCGTCAAGAAAAGCTCGGTTTTCAGATTTCAAAAATTGAAACTAACTAAATACTAGTAGAATTTGTGAAAAATCATGTGAAATTGGGTCACTTGGTATAGAAAACTTAACAAAATTCTGAAAATTTCAGACCTCTAGGTCATCAATCATCAAGGGTTTTGCCATTACATTTGGTTTATTTAAGGCTTGGTCCTTTTAAATCTACAAAAATTTCTGTTATTTTATGACTTTCAGTTTAATTTCACCTCTATTTTAATTGAATTTAACTTAACCCTATATTTTTGGTCTAACTTAACCAAAAGCAAAGGATCTATTCAGCTTTCAGGCCTTTGCATGTTAAACCTCATATAAAGGCCAGAAAGCCCATTATAACCCGAAGATATAGTAAAGTTAGGCCAAAAATATAGGGATGAGATTAAATCAGAGTCTTATTTTATTGTAGATATTTCAAAGCTAATTATAGAAGTTTTAGTTCAAAATTGAGTTTTTTTAAAATCTTTACAGATATAATTTCATGAGACGAGTCTAGAAATCTTGTAAAATTCTGAAAAATCCCGATATTTTGAACAGACAGATCCTCTCTTTTTTAGAAAATTTCCACGAGCTCATAAATGAAATCGAAAGCATTATTTTAGCCATAAGTGTAATTATTAAATCATTCATAAAGTTCATAACTAAAAAGATGGGAAAAACAAAGTCTGAATTAAATGGCACAAGCCAATAGTCCATAAGGCATAAAGGACAAGACCCAAGCCCATTTTTTTTTCTCGAAAAAAAAATCACAAATCTACTCATAGATTCAGTATATGTATTCAGAAAAATGAAGAAAGTTGGTGTTAAGTTGTTGATGATTTGATAATGATCAGGTAAACGTATAAAATATCTTACATATACTGTATTAGTACTAGTACATTTATATGTATGTAAAGGTATAGCTCGAAGAAATGTAAATGAAGCTTCTTCCTAATTCTAAATACGCCCATAAAATAAAATAATAATTGTGGATTCTTCACCCTAAAGGGCAAAGAAATCTTTGATTATACAAAAAAAAAACTGTAAAAATATGATGGCTGAGAACTTGCATAGTTTTCAACACTTCAATACACGATTGGATAGGGCAAATAAGCAATTTAGATTACACTACTCTTATTGATGTATTTTAGCTCGCTCCAGAATCAGAATCTGAGCATTTATTTAAGCAAAATTTTAAAAGATTTTTTCAATTAATTAAAACTACTATTAGTGTATCTAGTATCTGTACTATGTATTAGATTTTGAGAAATCCTAGCTAATTACGAGTATCTCTAGACTCTAGATCAAATAGATCAAATCTAAATCAAAATTTCGAGAATTTAAATCACAATTTGAACTGACCTAGCTATAGAGGTCTGAGACTTAAATTTTAGATTATTAAAGACTCATTATTGGATGGTGTAAAATAATCTGAGATATGTACCTACTAGATATACAATCGTTAGTAGGTACTGGATTTGATTCTATTTCTACTATTTACATTTCAATTTCAATCAAAAAAAAAACCTGTAATCTCAAATTTGTATTTTTACAAATTGATACTAGATCTATGATATTATTCTTATACAGATATATCGTACCATAACTAACACTTAGGATTAGCATTAATAAG
Organism: Nanhermannia cf. coronata Gr-Ori-00579; assembly: GCA_034699045.1. Lineage (NCBI taxonomy): Eukaryota > Metazoa > Arthropoda > Arachnida > Sarcoptiformes > Nanhermanniidae > Nanhermannia > Nanhermannia cf. coronata Gr-Ori-00579. The sequence goes on from JAQIXA010003222.1 coordinate 4,867, forward strand.
CCAAGTGAAGGTTGTAAATTACCTCTATTTAGCATTATTAATGAAATACTAATACCTGGATATATCAGTAATATGAGTACTTATTAAATGCTTTGTAAAGAAATGATAAAAATGTAACTTCATCGGATTAGAAAATGTTTGAGAAAATCCAAGTACTCGTATACGACAAGGTTTCTTATAGGTCTTATAGGTATCCTCTGATTATCTCTTAATTTATAGAAACAATTAAAATGTCTAAAAACTAGAAAAATAAGCTTTTTTCTACCTATATGTATGTACTACTGGTAAGATATGTATTTGTACAATTTAAATTGAGCTGCTCATCTTGTGTTTGAGCATTTTATTGAACAAATTACAATTATTTTTAATTTTTACAAAGATACGAAAATATATGTAGGTACGAATAGATTTCAGACAGATACTCGTATATTGTAATAGATAGCCCGTATAATACGAGTACCTTACATACAGATATCTACTTGTACGTGCTCGTGTCATTTCTATATTTTATCTTAATAATCTCTGATAGAATCTCAGGATTTGTATTTTATTGTAAAAAAAACTTGTACATACCTATAAAGGTATGTACTGTACGAGTATAAGTATAGTTTGATGTGTGGGTGAGACGTGAGCTTCAAAAAGTACATTGTTGATGATATTTAGAAATTGCTTACTTACTCAGTATCTTATACTTGTATTAATAAGGTAGGTACTTTTTATATTATTTGTCCTGGCTTGACTTGACCAAGAGAATCATTAAATGACCATTAAGATGCCCTTAAGACACTAAAATACATCACTTTACACAGCTTAAATAAGAACACTTTTCATATCATAAAAGCTCGAAAAATTTTAAATACAATTTTTTTTTACAAAATTGCAAGAAATTTTTTAAGATACTTTAGAATTCATTAGAATTAGAATTAGCTATGCTTAAGATATTAAGGGATTCTTAGACAAGGTACCCTACTAGCCTAAGGCTCTAGTCTCTAGGCTCTAGAGCCTAGAGGATAAAAAGGATTCAAAAGAATATAAAATGTATTTTCATCAAAATTTTGAAATTTTTTTAGGGGAATTTTGAGTACTTTGAGTGACCTGTACATGAATTTGACCTAAAGTTCTGAAATTTTTTGGATAGAAAAGATTATTAGATGACCTAGTATTATAAGGACTCTAATCTTGACCTAATTCGCACATGTAAAAGAAATTTTTTTGAATCATTGTTTGGAACAATTTTTTAAAAAATTCGAAAAATAACTGAAAATATTGAATGATGTGAATATACTCTATATACAGACAGGTCGGGCACAATGGCCCCTTTTTTCCCCCCAATTTGAATGCAGGTGCGTTGTAATAATTAATTATTACTTTCTCACACATCTATGCATATGCAATGGTATATGATTGAGGATCTTCAAAAGAGTAAAAAAGATGATTTAATTGAGTCAGAGTCGAAGAACTGCAATTTTTAAGGTTTGGAGTTTGGGATAGAATTTTAAGGTAAAATTCTGCAAATAATGAGAGAGAAAGTTGGGTAAATGACATAAAATTTGGGCAAGTGTATAAAAAGGGATGATTATTTCAAGACAATGATCATTTGACCTGTAGATTTCACCTCTAAAACTTAAAATATTTCTATCAATAATGATTGGAAGGTTCAATTTTGTGTGGCTTTTTGCTATCGTCTCATTTGGTTTGTTTTTGAAGATTACGATATAAAAATCTAAAGTTAATTTTGTATATTTTTTGACTAGTTTTGGCCATTCAGGGTGCTGAGAAAAATATCAAAAGGCAAAATACCTACAGTAGTTACCTTCAAAATCATCAAATTGATTGTAAGTTTTTTTTTTAAATTAATAGTAGATAGCTGGGATTTCAAGTATTTTAAATAGGCTTCGAATTAATCTCATCCATATTTTGGTTGAATCTACACCCTAAATGTATATTTAGACCAAAAGTATATGGGTAAATTCAACAAAAATTGGAATGATATTAAACTTGAGTCTTTTTCTATATAAGCCAGATAGCATTTTTATAAAAATATCTCATTTTTTCGAGCTCTTTTGAAAGCTTTCAAGTTAAAATACAGATTTTAAATCGACTTTTTGGAGAATTTTAAAAATAAATCGAATTAGATTAGACAATAGATTGGTCCCTTAGATTGAATATTGACCTTTAACCTTTAGGGCTTTTATTTTAACATGAGAGTATTATGCACAATTTGATGTAAATTTAGATCTAAAATCTAGCTCATTTTTTTTTACTGATAATACAAATCGATATAGGTAGGTATAAAAAATTTCAAATTCACCCTTTTTATAAATATTTCAATAATTTTGAAAAAAGTTTACAAAAAAAATTCAAAAATTCTTAAAAATTTGACCAATTTGACTAATTCGAAACTTGAACAACTTTGAATAGATAATTAAAAAAAATTAGTGATTTTTCAATATTTTTTTTTTCAAAATTTTCTAGCAAGTTACAGAAACTCTGTTCCAGTCTATTCTGCTCCAGGTATTCATACAACAAAGCTCGAGAATGTCAAATTTTATGTAAATTTTATAAATTTTTTGAAAATTTCTAGATGTAACAATCCATGCAAGCCCAGCTACTTCCTACAACAAGCCAGGAAATAATGGTGGAAATGGAAATACAAATCAAGGATCTTCAAGTTCTTATGGACCACCACCTGAAGAGAATGAAACGAAAGTTGTTGATGTCATCGATAATGGTAAAAAAGCCATATATGGATATTTAAGGTTTTTAGTTTGTAAATTTTGATGGATTTTTTAAGAAATCTTAAATACCTGATCAAATCAATAATCTTTAAAAATTACTAATTTACTAATTATGCCATTTTATTATTCTAGAATACCTTCATATAAGAAAACACATAACACCAACAAAAAAGAGCTATTCTAAACTTACAAATGATACAGTATTCGATATCAAGGTTCTATGTAAGTGTGATTGGTAATAGAAAAATTTCAATAAAATCTCAAACCAGGAAATTACCGGATAGTTCATATTATAAGTATACGTTTTAAAGTATTTACCATTACAGTATTCCCTAGTCACATTTAATTGGCTTTGTAATTATCTATTTTTTTATGAATAATCTTAAAAATTCTGTCAAAATTTTGTAAAATATTTAACCTGTAAGTAATAGTTAATAAAGATATTTTTATAAACAGCATACTACTCGTATATACATACTTCCATAAGACTTATATATTGGACTTTGGACTTTCAAGACCTAAAATTCAAATTTTTAGGCATTTTTTTCAAAAAAATCTCGAAATCTTTTAAATTTTTGAGATATCAGCAGTACTCTTTTTGAAAATTTTCGGAATTTTGATACTCGAAACATTTTTATTCCTGTTTGGATCATTTGAAAGTATGGTAAAGGAAAGGCTGTATTCGGCTCTCAGGTCTTTGTATATTAAATCATCATAAAGGCCAGAAAGCCCATTATAACCCAAAAGATATCCTTTAAAGACTCGAGGATTTGATAGATATTTAAAAATTTTTTAGATGAGATGAGATAAAGAGATGAGTAAAACTTTGAATTTTCCAATTTTATAATAGGTAATTTTTAAAAAATTTGGTTCAAAATTTGGTTTTTAACAGCTGAATCATTAGGATTTTTCCAGAAGTTTCATGGATTCCAAATTCAGAAAGAAATATTGATACTTTACTCTTTTGAGAAATTAATTACTATAGTAATGATATTTTGACATTTTGATATTTTGATATTTTCGCTTTCAAAAATCGAAACTTTGCAAAAAAAAAACTCTCAAAACTTTTTCTTGAATTTTTGGTGAAAAGAAAATCTTGATAAAAACTTGTAAAAAACTACAAACTTGGTGGAATTTGAAAAAAGATGAGTGATTCAACTAATGGTGGTGGAGGTGGTTCAACTAATGGTGGAGGAGGTGGTGGTAATCCAGCCAAGTCACCTTTTGAAATACTCCAGGAATTTACCCATTCAATTGTTCATAATGGATTGGAAAATGAAGAATTTTTGGTCAAGGTGAGCAGATTGGAAAATGGAAAACCAGATGTGAAATTTGCAATCCCGCAGAAGATGTGTATGACTTATGGAGGAACATCAGCTGGTGATGGAGATGAATTTAGTCAAATTGGTCCCTTTTCAATTGGGAAAAAGGGTCCAAAAACAAGGTCAGATGTTTTTCCAAATGATCGGAATCGAAATAGCAATGCCAATCGAGATGGTTTTCACCCTATCGATCTCAGCCAAGAAAAATTGGACATCAAAAAAGTAGGAGGACTCAAGCGGATTTTGGAGGAACTTGACACTGGGGTTTTGACACCTTTCATTTGTCATGGTAGAGAGGGTGATGGAACTTCAGATATACCCAAAGGTAATTATTCTTTGATTCAAGTTTAATTTCATCCTTATTTTGGTTGAATTTACACTTAAAGTTTGGTCTTTTGACCAAAATATGTTGACTTTTTTCTTCTTGTGTTTCACACATTTTATAAAAAATATTTCTCTGTTTTTTAGGGATCTTATTTCATGGACCACCTGGGACAGGTATTGATTCATTATTATGAATAGATATTTATTCGTAGATAGCTAAAATTGCAAAATTCTTAATAATCATCACTTTTCTGGACAGGGAAAACTCTTTTAGCTCGAACAATCAGCCAATTTCTCGCGGAGCGAATGGACGAACCAGTCAACTTCTTTCAGGTCAAGGGCTCAGAATTTTTCGACAAATACATTGGTGAATCAGAAAGAAAGTTAAGGTCTGTTTTCAGTCAAGCTAAATTATACAAACCTGGTAAGATTTTTAAATATTTCTTGTATTGATATAATTTCTACTTTTTGATTTCAATTTTAATTTATTCTACTCTATTTCTATTGTAGCTATAATTTTTTTCGATGAATTTGACGCAATCTGTCCAACACGGACAGGTGGAGACCATGTAATGTCTGGTCATTCAAACTCGGTAAATTTACGTTTAAATTAGCAAAATAGTTGGGCGAGCGAAGCGAGCTTACTAATCAACTTTGCTTGCACTTTGTCTGTCTGTCTGTCTGTCTGTATGTCTATCTATCTGTTCGCAGGATATCTCGAAAACTACTCGATCGATTTTAACAAAATTTAGCATGAAGGACCCTTATAGGGTCTAGTTGTGCATGCTCAATAAAAAATTTCAAATTGTCTCACCCCTTGGAGTCCAGGGGACCCTTTAAGGGTTCATCATGGTAATCAAAAAGGAGTTTTAAGTGGTCTTATCTTAAAGGTAATCGACGACGAATATTCCGAATTTGATAATTGTTTGACCAGAGAGTTGACCTTTGACCCCGAAAACTGACCTTTAAACCCAAAAAATGATTTTAACTTGAGATTTAAGGGGTTCTAGAGGTTATCGATGAACGGAGATTTCGAATTTGATATCCATTTAACCAGAAAATTAACCCTGGAAAATGGAGCATCTTGAGATACCTTCATCGCTTTGCTCGCCCAATTTATAATCAACTGCTAAAAAGCTATTGATTAAGTCCTAGTTTGTAGTTTTAACGTCTTATTGTATTATAGGTCGTGGATACTTTGCTCGGGACCTTAGACGAAGTAGTGGCTGGAGAAACTCTCATCATAGGAGCTACCAACCTGGTGAGATTTTTCTCAAATTTTAATTATTTTGAGTTTAATTTTTGTATTTGATTGTAGCTTGATTCTATTGATCCAGCTGTGGTAAACTTTTAAATTTTGAAATTACCGATATACAAAGTAATCACATGTATTTGACCCATTTTAGAGACGCCCAGGTCGTTTTGATCACATATTTGCCATCCCACTTCCAGATGAAGATGGTCGTAAAGAAATATTCGAAATCCATTCGAAGATTTGTAATCCTACACCAAGTCAAGATTTAATTGATTTTATGGCTCGAGGTTCTTGTGGGTTTTCTGGTGCCGATATTCAAGGTGTTTGTATCAAAGTGAATAGAATTGCAAGGGAAAAAATCAAAGCTCCATCAAGTCTTGAGAAGTATTCAAAGGAGTATTATGCTTGGAGAAAGACTGTTGATGTTAAGGTACTAGACATTTTTGATTCATGACCTTAAGGCTCACTACCATCTAAATAAGTCTAAAAACTCGTTTTATATTTTTAGGTTACAACTGAAGATTGGAAGGTTGCATTGGATTCTACTTCGCCAACGGCTGTTGGATGGTAAAATTACTCATTTACTTACAAGGGAAAGTTTAAGAGGGCCTATCCATAGTATCTTCTTACTGGGCCATGTCATGTCAAATCTGATTAATTTCATCGTAAAGAGCTACATTTTTTAGGAATATGCTGGGGTTTTTAGATTTCTAGGTCAAAACCCCTCGAAATCTCATTGAAAAAACATCTAGATCTCCAGAGTAGAAAACCCAACAATTTGAAATTTTTTTGTCTTTGTCTTTTTTTGACCTTTTTGTCTTAGGGTAAGATTAGCGGGGATACAGCAAGTTCTTTTCTATTTTGTTTTTCGAAAAACTAATCAAAATTTTTTTGACAAATTATAGCTTTGGATCTGCAATCTACAAGCCTCAACCTCCAACAGACGACGTCCGTCATGTTCTCAACCCACTCATGGAAAATGTCTTCACGAACTTGAAGAACTTTTGCTCATTCGGTCAAACTGGCATCAACTCATACTTTTTCTGGGGTAAATCACAAGGTGCACCCCTCACCATCAACAACCGGATTCTTCCAAATATTCTTTCAAATACTGCAATCCCAGCGTATCTCATCAATCCTGAATTATTGTCATCATCAATTATGAGAAGTCCAACAGCTATAATTCGAACACTCATCAAAGAAATCTCACTCACTGGAAAAAATGCCATCCTCGTTGTTCAAGATTTGGATACAATTATGTCAATGTTGACTCCTAATGGTGGTAAAGCTGCTTTTGAAATTTTTGCTACACAATTGAGAGAATTGGATTTTAAGAGAACTTTACTTTTTGCATCATCTGGACGTTCACTTGGAGAAATTCGAGCTGTTGCTCCTCAAATTAGTGGATTTTTTAGTGAGAGATATTCATTTGAATTGGCACATCCTCCTGGAGAAGCAGTACGAGGTAGGCTTTTTGACGATGTGATGGAATCAACTGGACTGCCACCAAGTGTTAAAAATCAATTGAAGACTGACATCGTGAAGAAGAGCATCACTCAATTTCGAAATGCGGATTTTGAAGGTAAACTCTACCGACAAATCCGACAAAGGATATCTTCGGGTTATAATGGGCTTTCTAGCCTTTATATGATGTTTAACATGCAAAGGCCTGAAAGCCGGATATCATTTTTCAACTTTTTATAAATTCTTTATTTTGTAGATTTGTGGCAATTAAAGAAGGAGTTGGTGTTTCAATTGAGAGTTCAACCCCCAACGAATAGGGAAACTGCTACGGCGATCATCAATCGAGTTTTCGGCATTGAATAATAATTAATGATTTACCTATGTCAAATAATTTAATCTAATAATGTTAATCGAATTACCTAATAATTAATGATAAGCACAATACTAACATGTAACTGATACAACCTTAATGTCTTTTAATCACTTTTTAATTAGCCCAGTACCCTACATATTATTGTACCTAGTACCTACACCTACCTACCTATTATATTATATGTCATCTAATGTATTTAAATGTATATAACAATGTAAATGTATTTAATGTATTTGTATTTAAGGTGCTATGATTTATTCTTACGCTGCGCTGCTTGCTTGTAGCCTATTTATGAAATAAAATTTATTACCTACTTCTACTTACTTATAAAATTTTTTTTGGTATCTCAAATTAGACAGGCCAGCCAGGTTGGAAGGTTTTCGATTTTCTAATAGGATTTTGATCAGTTATTTCATTTTGCGAGAGAAGCGAGCACTTTCTATTAAACTTTTCTTATTCTTATTTTATTTCACTTTTTGTACGTCGTCTGTTTCTTTGCCCAAAGGATTTTACTCGGAAGCTATTGGACTGATTTTAAATTATAGGAAATTTACCATCTAAACTGCTATAATTGATAAGATCATTAATGAAATGACCAAATTACAGTATGTTGAGAGAAAAGTTTAAAAAAATATACTCCAGGAAAGAATGGGATTTCGATTAGAAAAATTAGAATATATTCTCAGGTTTTTTATAGATACCTACTTCTTGAATCAATTTTATTACAATCTGTACGAGATATTAGTCATTAATCATGGTGTATTTTTAATTATACTGTAATTTTGATCAGTTTTTTGATCTACAAAAAATTTTGTAATTTTATCTGAAATGCATAATTGCGGCACGCTCGAGCCTTTTCTGTGAGACTGCATAATTTTTATAAACCCACAGCTTGGCCCTGTCGTACTCTTTTATGTGCTCGCCCTTCAAAGGGGTCATTCGACGATCGATATAGGCCTTCAAAAACAAGCTTAATTAACTTACAAAGTTGTTAAAATTATCATTTAATTTTAGATTTGGGTATCATACCATGGCCAAAGCTGTCGCCCATGCTTGTGGATGAAACTATTGAAAAAATTCGAAATTATTTTTTTGTATATCTGCTTATAGTTAGTTAACTTTAAACTTACCTCTTTGTTAATTGCCTCTGTAAATATGAATAAAAGAATTAGTCTATGGCCAATTTCAAAAAATGATTCAGAACTATCTCTAGTCTACCTCTACTTGTAATTATAATAACCTCTCTATAACGCCACTCAAATTTAAAGAAAAGTTTCCACTTTTTAGAGCTTTTAGAGGTCAATTTAACACGATAAATAAGAAAAATGTTAATGACGTTATAAAGAGGGGGTAGCTGTACTTAATTAATATTATTTACCCAATTTTAAGACATTGTAATTAACTCCAATAGCATTTGAAAAACTTTGGGTGAGTTGAAAAAACCCACTTCGCTCCTGATGTGCCAATAAAAAATTCATTTTTTTCCTCATTTCAGGTGTGGCTGAAACGTAAGGTTTGGCATTTTGAATTCTACAAAAAAGGTTAATAAGAAAAACCATTTTAAGATCCTTAAATCAATTTTAAGGGATTTTTTAAGGTCAATTTTTAGCATACCTAGCCATAGCTGCTGCCATATCCTGGTCTTTTTTACCTAAAAATAAGCAAGGTTCGATTAAATGCCAAATTTTTAGAAAATTTCGATAATTCCTCCAAAATTACTTAAATTAGATTTGGTATAATTATGGCTGTTCTATTCTAATATTTCAAAATTTTCCGAGTTTTGACTTTGGACCAAAACTTTTGGTTTCCTGATAGTGGTATTCTTATCTCAATAATTCAATTTGAAATCCTAGTTTTCGTCTGTTTAACTGCTATGAAATACAGGATTTCAAAATAAATTTTTTATTAGGATACGACTATAATAGACAATAAAGTTGATCTGATAAATCTCAATTTCAATTTCAATAGAAAATCTCTAATCCTACTGGACTCCGATTTATTTGTCTCATCCCTATTTTGATTGAATTTGGCCCTAAATTTTTGGTCTAACTTTACCCCTGTTTGAAATTAGCACAATTAAAAAAAATTCTAACCTAGCTAACCTATCATAACTTGCCAAACTAAAAAACTTTGGATTAATTTCATACATGGGTAAAATTAGACCAAAAATGACAAAATTATAGGTCCAGGTACAATTTCAGATTTCATGTTTTTTAGATCGTTATTTTACTTTTCTGATTACATTAGGTGGAAAAAAGGGATAATATTAGTGGGAATCATGGGTATTTTCGGTGGGATATAAGAATATTTAGAGTGGTATTTCCAAGGTATTTTTGGTGGGGAAAACCACGGTGGGTAAACCCACTATGAATATGTGTGGGGAGAGGG
>JAQIXA010003223.1:0-14727 GCA_034699045.1 Nanhermannia cf. coronata Gr-Ori-00579
CCCCATGTCCGAGTTTGTCCGGTTTTGCTAAGTCCCCCCTCCCCCCTAAGGTCGGAGGTCTTTAAAGTACAGTCCCTAAGGTAGATAAATTAATTTCATTGCTCACAATACAATCTCAATTCCATTAATCGTAAGTATAAGGTACTAGGTACTTTACTTTTATGGATTATTATAATTATAATTTATAAAAATACATTAATATGCTCACCCATCCTGCCTATTATAATTATATATCTCTATTTATTATTTCCTAGATAATGATAATGATAATACAACATTATAGGTAGCAATTAGCATAGCCTTACCTTAATTTCCTTTAATTTCTATCTAAAATCTAAGGTATTTTGATTTGAGAAGTATCAGTATCCTATCGATTTATAATATAATACATATATATTAAATATTAGGTATATTTTATTTTTTTTAAATTTATTTATTAGCTTTAAAGTTATCATTCAACAAATAAAATGCTGATTTCCAATGATAAATTATAACTAATCTAATTTTATTTTGTCATTTTTAGGAAGGTAAACAGGACGGTGATGGAGGGTCTGAGTATATCAAATTAAAAGTGGTGGGTCAAGATGCGAATGAAATTCATTTCCGAGTCAAGATGAGCACCCAAATGGGAAAGTTAAAAAAGAGTTATTCAGAAAGAGTCGTAAGTTTGCCTTTTTTAAATTAGTTAACATTATCATTGTCTTAAATTATTAATTACAATATAGGAAATAATTAGTAATTGATGTGCCTACATAGCTTTTAGCATATAATTACTCTTTGTTGTGTTTAGTTTTAATTTCCTATTTTATAAAGGTTTATATTTATAATTTATAAATAGTATAGTAGCCTCCTGTCAATAAAATTCAATTCCCTACTAATACTAAACGTAAAAATTAGACCATTTCTAAATTTTTAATACCTACCTACTGCGCCTACTTGTTATATACTTATATTTTATAAGTGGATTTATTAAAATCAAAAATTTCAATATAACAAAATATACATTTTGAAGTAACAAAAAGATACAGGAGTATTATCTCAATTTTTTTTAAATATGACACATCACTATCACAAGTATCACATTACATAAGTGTATAAGATATTTACCACTTTATATGTTTATGATGTTTATGATTCTAATTATAAATCAATATTATATACAATTATTTTCAGGGAGTACCTATGAATAGCTTAAGATTTCTTTTTGATGGCAGACGAATAAATGATGATGAAACTCCTAAACAAGTAAGTACATAAAAAGTAAAAAGTCATAAATAAGTTATGCCATGAGATTAAATGTAAAATTTTGTATTTTTAGCTTGAAATGGAAAATGATGATGTTATAGAAGTTTACCAAGAACAAATGGGAGGAAGCCAATAGAAAATAAGTATATAATCTTTAAAATATAATAAATAACCATATTACTAGCTACATACGGTTATTTATCAGATACGAAATATCCATAATTAGGTTTTTTTTCTTTTCAACCTACTACAATTTCTACTACAGTATATTTAATGATAAATTAATACTAAAATTTTGGATTAACAATTCATTAAAATGAATTTTATCCATATTTTGTAAAGAATCTTATAATTTCGAAAATTGGTAATTTAATTTGTTAAAAATCTAGGTATTAGTATTGACATTTTTGTTTCAAATACTTTCATCAACTTTTCCCTTAAATTAATCAAAAAGAAACTCATCTTTTATAAATTACACACAAAATATTATTTATTGTATTTTATGTAAACTGTACGTTAGCTAGATATTAAATATTTCACTTCTATATAACTACTTTTTATGTTTGTAAACGCGACTTAAAAATCAATATACCTAACACTTTTATGATTATTACATTACTTATATTACATTTACATAATATAAACTACACACATGTAGGTAGTTGAATATACTACAAAATTCTCGAAAAACATCTATTGTTATACTTATGCTTAGCTAGTATATTTTAACACTTTACACTTTTTTAGGTACTTAACTATTTAAAAAAAGTTTAACAAAATATGAGTATGTAAGAGGTTAGTTTCTGATCAACTATTTAAATCATTTCTCCTAAAATATAAATTATTAGGGTATGTATATTATATTAATTTAAATTGTAACATCATTATGTTTAATTCTGAATAAGTTGGTTTTATATTTTATAATTAATTATTATACCTATTATCTTACTCATTTAAATTTGTAATATAAATATGGTAATGATAATACATATTACCTAATACCTACATAACATATACCATAACATAATATAGTATTAGTAATATCTACATTTAAATCTTTCCTAAATTAATTTTTGATAAAATGAATAAAAATTTATAATTTTGAAATTGTAAATTATGTTTACCTATTCGAGTCTTTTAGGTATATTTAAACAAATTATTTTAAATTAGGTATGTAGAATGTAGGTTAGATAGTTTGAGTTTTGCTTTGGTTCTTTTAATTGTAGTTAGAAGACAGACTTGACTGACTAAAAAAAGTTTTTTAACATTGAGTTTTAATTTTTTTCAGAGCAGAATCATAGTAGATTTATCATAGCTAATAGCTAGATAGTTGAAACAAAAATTGTCATTTTTTGACCTTTTTGAGGCAATAATTGGTATTTTAAGCTATGGATATATAAAGAAAATTATCGTTAAAGCCTAAAAAATTAATTAAATTTTGAAACGTATTTTTAAAATTCATTAAAAAAACTAATATAATAATCATCTTTACTTTTAAAGGTTAGATTCTAGGTTAGATTTTAAATTAGATTAGATAACTAAACTAGGACAGGAACAAAATTAGACTTGTTTTTTTGATTGCCTGTTTTTATCAAAGTCAATCGGGTATTTTCATTCTTTATAATACCCTACCCTACCTAATATATATAAATAGGTAATTCAAGTAGGTATATTGCAGAATCGGACCGGGCCACCTAACTACCTACCTATGTGACTGTTTTGCAATATCCATAATTGAGCAAGGATCAATTATGTCCGTTGTCCTTGAGGTTCTACGTTTGTAAATTTGTAACCATGTTGGCGGACCTAACCTTAAATGAGCATGGCATAATATTTATTATTTACTATACACTAATAAATATTATAAAAGGGTGACGATTTTTTTGATTCGAATATTTTTTTATTTTTCTTTAGTACCTACCTATTAGATTTAGTAAGTAAGGTGATGCATCGACCTTAGTAAATTAATTTTTAATAAATCATATTAACATCCGATTCACAACATATAACATAATTTGTCTAGAAAGTTATGATAAATATTTAGGTAATACTCCGTACTTTAAGTAATTTTATATTATAACAAAAACCTTTATCTTTATGCGAGACAGGTTAGGTCTAGGTATTAGAGATTAAAAAATAAATATCATTTTCAAAACTATTTCTATCCCAAGCATTTTGTTAGCGATAAATTAATTGAATTATAAAAGTGACGTCAATGAATATAAATAATATAATATAGAATATATAGATACTAGAGAATAGTATAATACAATTCAAGTATACAAATAAAATGATAAGTACATATTAACAAGGGATTTTAATATAATTTAAATTAAAAATAAACAATTTTTTAACAATTTTTAAAACTAATATCTAAAACCTAAATAAATATCTAACAAATAAACAAATAACAAGCACAAATAAACTAGGACGGAGTACCATTATTAGTAGAATTTTTAATTTTTGTTAGATAAAATATATGTATGGTAAGTACAAGTACCCTTTGAATTTTATTACGTAGGTATCAAAGATTAAATTATGTATATTTATGCATAGTTTGAAAGTCAGAGATTATCTCGATGCCAAATCCAATGTTTATTTGTGTGATCAAATCTTTGGCTAATCCATTGTTGTTCCAATAAGCTATATCGTTCTTTTGACATAAAAAGTGGCTTACCCCGTCTAGAGAATATAAAAAATTGTAAATTAAATAAAATACCTTACAAAAAAATTGTAATTTATTTAACTTTCATCGATGGCGAAAAAAATACAAGTGAATAAATAGGTTCTTTTCTTTACTTACTTAAGATCTCGATCTTCCTCGCCGTAAGAATCCATATAAACGGATCCCCAAAGACATGCCTAAAATAAAAAATTTAATTGTTACCTACTGTAATTTGATTTTGATTCGAGGGAAGGAGGAAAAATAAAATTTCGTCGAGAAAACAACATACAAATTAATCTCGTTCTTCATAAAAATAAAAATGCTTAACCTATAAATAGTTAATGCTTACTCGTTTTCCACGAACAACAACAATTGTTGATGAATTCACAGATAAAAACATACTTGTTCCAGCTCCGCAGTCAATTGAGTCTGTTAAATTTTTTTTTAAATTAAGTAATTTTATATAATCAATTAACAGTGCTTATGATAGTTATGCGATAAATAGTAAATAACTTATTTCTTATTATTTATTACATTCTGAAAAAACCTATACATAAAGAGAAAGTATACCTACATACATTTTGCAAAATTTTCTCAGGGCTTTTTTTAATTTTAATTTTTTTCAAAATTTTGACCCCGATTCCCGATAAAGGTTTTTTGTCGCTACCGATTTTTTGTATGTTCCTTATAATTTTACAAGTCCATTTGATTATTTATCATTTTTCTAATGATTTTTAATTTAATAAATATGCTATTTTTGGAAGACGAATTAATTTTAACAATATACATATTAAAAATACTTACGTTGAATAGCTTCGCAAACATTAGAGTTTGAAATTTTACAACACGAATCTCGCATACAAACTAATTCACCACAAACAAGGCAAATGTTTGGGTCTTTAGGCACTAAATTGCAGTTTGGACACTGTTAAATAAAAATTAAAAGCAGTAAATAGTAAATACATGCATATATCGTCATTTTACTTATTTATAATAAAACACATAAAATAATATTTTTATATATAGTATAGGTACCTGTTTTCGATGATAAAATTGAAAAACACTATCATATGCATGAGGTAATATGAGGAGTTTTGGTTGGTTCCATAAAACTAATTTAAAAAAATTATTATTAGTATTTTAACAAAATTAGGTAATATCATTGCATTATATTGCAGTTTACAGAAAATTAAATATCTTTGTAAACTAGAAATAGCATGTCGATAACGACTCATCCATTAATTAATTAAGTTGTCATTATTGAAAAATTCATTTTAATTAATAAAGCAACTCAAGGAAAAATAGTAGGTAGTAGTATTAATTAAAACAAACTAACCTTGTTGAGTTTCAATCAAATATCTTGCTGAAAATTGTGCTCTTCTAATAAAATTCGATAGGTCTTCACACCAAGTCCAAATCGCTGTAAGTGGAGCAGGCGATATCCACATAAGAAAATTATGGGTACGGCATGAATCATATGGACTATTTGATTTTGATTCAAAATTATCAGCACTTTCATCTGAACTAAGTTGTTTTCCTAATTCTAAAAACATAGCCAAATTTTCAAATTCTGTACTTGGTTGAGTAATATATGGTAATTCCTCTTCATATATATGATGTCTTAAAAGTGATGCTATTCTAACATAAGGCAATAAATATTGCTGAATTCTAAATAAAAAATAAGTAATTTCATTTAAAAAACAATCTTTTGCTTAGGATTTGATTAGATTTTTGGTAATATTATAAAAATAAATTAAGCTAGTTCTACTTACTGATTTTCAAGCTCATCTTCATTCATTTCAGATTTAAACTTTGGTTGACTTAAAATTGAATTATTGTCCATATCTCCAAAATAAGAATCTAAATTTTTCAAATTGAATTTCAATAAAATTTTAGGTAATTCATATTTAATACTAATTTAATACAAAGCTAAGTATACAAGTATACAAGCTAAGTATATAAAGCTAAGTATACAAAGCTAAGTACAAGTTAATTGTCTTTTTTACCTGGTAGATACAAAGGAGATTTCTCTAAATAGCGAATTACTGTACCTAGTAATTGATTAATGTCATCATTAGAATTTAAAGAAATTTTTGCCTTCCATTCTTCAATCTCCTTTTCTGATAAACGGCAACTTATTGCACAAAGAATTTGTACGTATACTGAGAAAAAATTAAAAAATATAATGTAGGTAAACAACAAAAAAAAGGTTTTATTTTAAAAAATATTTACCCATATTGTATATTCCTTGTACAATACTTGTAAAATATGCTAAAATAAATAATAATTAAAGAAATAAATTAGATAAAGAAATATGAAGAAATAATTCTTTCATAAATCATGCATTACCTAAATCAACGTGCAATGGGAGCTGAAAAATGACAAAATATTTTAATCAATAATATAATGGGAAATATAGATAATAGAACCCACCTAAAGTCTGAATTCCTTCACCTAACTTTCAGGATTATGTTAGATTAGGTTAGTTTAGGTTAGGTGGAGAAAGTTAGATTAAGGAATTCAGAGGCAGACTTTAGGTGCGTTTTGTAAAAGTCTATTATAAATTATAAATTCTTAGAAAATACTTAAATATTCCACTTACTTGCATAAGTAAATGAATAAGTGTGGTTGTTGGATCTCTTAATAACATTGGAACTTCTCTATCACATACGGAAATAGCTTCACTAGGAAGAAACCGAATTCCTAATATTCTTTCCTGAAACAATAAAACAAAATTTTAATACAAATAAAAAAACCTAAAGACTAAAATTATGCATAAAATAAACTTGTTTTATTTTATGGAAAAATGATTGACCCATATTCGTATAATATCAATTCAACTAACCCATATTTTCGGTGAGCATGTATCTGGTGATAATATTTTATAATGTACTCCAAGTACATTTAGCAAAGGTACTAAAAAAACAAGGCGAAAGTTTAGTTGGTAAATCTTGAGTCAATCTAAATTTTTTTGATTTTAATTATTCATACCAATTGCAGAACGTTTAGATTTCGATGATACAGTTGCTGATGATGATGTAGAAGGTTGAGGTTCAGATAATGTTGAAACTAAGTTCCCGCCCCGATGAACAATTTCTAATTCTAAATTTGTCCTAAATAAATCAACAATTTAAAAACAAATTAGACATGTGTTTTCAGTCTATCCAAGATCATTTTGCAAAGATATTTTTTTCATACCTAGCAATTGAGTTGACAAATAAAAGAATGCTTCTAGTATTTTTGGAACTTCCAACTTGACGATATTTTGGGATAGTTGCATTAGTCATTTCTTCCCTAAAATAAGAAAAGCCACAAAATATCCAGGTATGTAATATTATTTTAAAGCCCAAACTAAAAATTGATATCTTACATTGTTTTAGCCATTGCATCCATTACTGAGAAATTAAATAAAATTTGAATTAAATAAGCAAGAAATGTGGAGCAAATAAAAATTATAGATAGTAATAGTAATATTTATAAATGAAGCTCAATTTTGTAGAATTGAGCTGCCTTTGTAACAATTTCAATAATACAAAAATGAGCTGCCTTTGATAAAAATCGGCTTACATTTACATGGAATTGTAGGAAATGGATATTCTCTTAGCAATTTGACAACTTCTAAAGCAATATTGGATGCTGGTGAAGATGAAATTTGAGGTATAGTAGAATCCAATGTAATAGGTATTTCATTTTTGCGGTCTTTTACTAAAGCAGATTGCCTAAATTCATAAAATTAAAAAAAAAAAATTAGTAATAATTTTATAAATCATAATCAGCAGCGTCATTTTTAAAAGTAATAATAAAATATTATTGGATTAGTATTAACTAATAACTAATAACTAGGTAGGTACATTATAAATTTATAACTATAACTATAGCTCACCTTTTTGCCACGTCAGGGGATAGAGGTAAAAACGAATTCGCTAATTGTCTGCACAATGGACAAAAATATTCTCCTCTCTCACATGAAATACTATGTTGCCTATTATTCTGACTTCTTAATGCTTTTTGATAATCTTTTAAGCAATCCATATGTAAATAATGCCCGCATGTTTGAACATGAACTCCACCTTCCCAACCACCAGACACTGAAAGTAACCAGGAAGAATCGTCAAAATTTCTTTTGTATTCATCAAGTCGTTTTTCATTCAATATTTTCATTGTATGATCCATTGAATTATATTCATTATTATCTTCATTTGAGGTAGGTAAAATCCTTTCTTGTGAACCAATTTTTGTACGAAGACCAAGAGTTGACGATGACTGAAGTAAAATTACTAAACCAATTGGATTTGAACTTGTTGATGGACTAGTCAAATTGCAAATTACACAATCATATTCAATTGGTTTTATTGTCATATTTTCGTCAAGTGAAATATTATCGCTTGTTTGATTTTCATTACTATTGCCAGATTTCGAAGGACTTGTTGCATCAATATTTTTGTATTCATCATTAGACATAGCATGTTTCATAAATTCTTTAGCTCTTGCATTTGTTTCTTCCAAAAGTTTCTTTTGTCTTTCTCTTGCCTTTGCTCTCCTTTCTTCCTTTTCCTTTTCCTCCCTTGCATTTATTTCCTCTTCACTCTCTTTGGTAAATGGCTCTTTTGGCCATAGTTTTTCTCTAACAGCAATAATATGTTCTCTAAAGATAAATATAGATATTTTTTCAAATAGGTAAGTAAAAAATGTATAATACTATTATACTGGCGACTGAACTGAAGTATTAATTCAATTGATAGTTCAAGATAATTTATTAATTTATTGGATCTAACCTGCAAGCCTCGTCCAAAGAAGCTATTTGGTCCAAAATCTTTTTAATGAAATATCTCCCATCACCGATCTGGCTTTCAGAAGGCTTTGGACGTATTAATTCATAAAGCTGCTCATATGAGTATTTATCTTCTAATATATTTTGAGGTTGTTCAGTAGCGTTTTTATTAATCAAAAGACCATTTTCAATCCCATTTAAAGCATCTTGAATTAGATTTTTTGATTCAGAAGTTTCCCAATAAGGTAAATAAGAGTCGGGTAATGAACTAAATTTTGAATGTAATTTTAGTAATAACGATACAATACTTTCATTAATTACAACTTCCACAGTGGCATGATTATCAAATATCTTGAAAAATATAAAGAAAATACAATTCGTTTATTAAATGCCAGGTTAAAGCATTGTTGTAACATAAAATTTAAAAAAATTACCGATGATTTTCTTTCGATTATTTCTTTTTTTGGAATAGTTGCAACTGGTTTTGATTTCGCTAAAACAACCTGAAGTTCTCTCTGCACTTGGTCTATATCTCCTTCAGGTTCACCTAAATAAGATAGGTAGTAAATAATATAATAAAACAATTATTACTACAGATATATAGCTACACGATACAATCATTTAGTATAAGTACGATTAAACTATTCTATTTATAAGTTGGGTACATATCTTTTTAAATTAAAATAATTTTTATTTACCGGCGGAAGACATAATAGCCAAAGGGGGTTGCTCAACACTAGATGAATTAACTTCAGTCATTGTAAAATCAGAAGTAATAGGCGTAAGTGCATTTTGTTGATTATCAAAGTAGCTATACATTTCAATATCACCATCATAATATTCAACATCCATTTCAGCAACACTTAAATCTAATATATTTCATTTTTTTTATTGAATAATTTTCAAATTAACTATTAACTTACCACTAGATTCTTCAGGAGGTGCATTTGATTTAACTAATACTGAATCAATCTCAGTTCTTATATTTAAAAATAAACAGTCAGTTGTAAACCATGATAAAAAGTCCATATCCATTCTTCCAAAAGAAATTTCTTGAATAGGAGATATTACCTTTTATAAAGAAAAAATACAATTTTAATAAAACTAACACCTATGGCCTATGATTAGAGATTTTCAAGACATTAGAGATTTTCAATTATGATTAGAGATTTTAAAAGAGCCCGAAATATTTTTTTCGGTGTTCTCTTTTATCTTGATTTCTCATTAGGTTCTCATTATAATTGTAAATTGTAACAAAAGTTTTTATTTAAATTAAAATTTACCTGTGGACCAATCTTATGGGATATGCTAAGGGACATTTCTAGAAGATATATACTCAACGATATTAATTGTTCGGAAAATTGTGTTGTATGGACAGCCTTATACAATATAACAAATATAATCCCATGAAGTACTGAAAATAAAATATAATCAATCAATTAGAATAAATTTTCTAGTAGTAGGTATTTAAATGTAAAATTAAAATTAGTTTTAAACAAAATGTGATTATCCTTGTTAAATATCCTAGTGAAATTGAAAATTACCTACCTACCTATTTATTTAAAAAAATGTAAACTAAATAAAATGCATATTTCTATTTCTATTTTTATTATATGTATCCTGGTCCTAGTTTAGCTTTTCTAGCTATATTTCTATTTTCAATTTTCAATTCAATTATAAGTACTTACCTCTTGATAAAAGTAAAATTCTTGGGTCTGTGTAGGGTTCAGTGGCCATGATTGGAATTCTAAAAGGTGGCCACGGTGGTGAATTTTCTTTATATTTTCCATTATGCTTTACACTATTTAAGTAAGATATATGTGGTTATGACAAATCAAGGTAAAAGATATATAATTTGCAAAGAAAAGCGATAATGTTATTAGGTGATAAATAAAAGTGATCTTACAATTCTGAATATCTATCCAAAGAGGTTTGAAATTCTCTTCGATGTACTTTATAAAGAAGAATAAAATCAGGAAATCAATATTTTTGCTGCAAGATTGATTTGTATTTTTAAAGAATTATTAATATTGTAAATATAGCATACCTGCCCGTAAAAGAATGTAAATAGGATCATATGAATTTTCCCATACAAAAGGTTTTGGCACATACATCCCTAAAAATTATAAAATAAATAAATGTTAAAAAAGTGTATCAAGTATACTCTAACAAAATCGAATAAGATTCAATTTTTATTAGTATCTAAAACAAAAAAAATAATATTAGAAAAAGAAAATATTTTTATTTTAACCTTGATGCATATTTCCACTTGATTCAAAATTTGGAGGTCGATAATCGGCGACCTTCAAATAAGTCAAATAGTAATTAGTGATTACCTATTTATTTTAATTATAGAATTAAGAAAAATAAAAACCTTTGAAAGAACAGCTTCGAAATCTTTAGAATGTGAAATATTTCCACATCTTTCAGGCATAAGCTCCATTAACTGACTATGTGTTTTCTCACCCATACAAAGTAAAGTAATCATTTCTAAAAAAAATATAGGTAGGTAATAGGTTTATAAAATTATAACCAGGATAAATTATGTAATTGGAGTGGAATATTTCTATAATACCTAGTGATATAAGATCTTCATCAGAAATTCCAATATTCGATCTGATAGAAGATAAAGTCGCTAATAATATTAAGCAATTCTCCATCATGACCATTTCTTGATCCGATTCTAAAAATGTATTACTAATAGTGCTCGAAACGCTTAATGATTCCATTAAATGAAACCTATATTTAATGAAAAAAATAAAGTAAATATAATTTAAATCTCTTTGTCACTTCACCATTTGAAGTTTGAAGAGTAATAAAATAATTAATAGTAAAGCAGCGCGTGCTACTTACTTATTACTTATTACCAGAGCCCGGACAAAAAAGGCACTTAAAATGCAAAAAAGGCAGCCTTAAAAGGCAGCTAAAAATGGCAAAAAAGGCATGTAAAAAGGCAGTTAAAAATCAAATTTTAATGATAACTTCTGTATAAAATCAAAAAAAATTTAATAGACAAAATATAAAAATTGATTTTACTTTTTTAATGCCATTTTTAATGAATCAAAATCCATAAAAATTTAACCAAAATCACCATTTTTTGAAATTATATTTTAAAAATTGAGATTTTTTTTTTCAAAATTGAAAAAAACTTGCATAAAATTCATAAAATGACAATTTCTTATGGGAAAATAGCCAAAAAGGCTGAAAAAAGGCCATTTTTTCGAAAAATGATCAAAAAGGCAGAAAAAAGGCACTTATTCCAAAAAAGGCGCAAAAGGCAGAAAAAAGGGCGCTTCATTGACCTTAATTTGACCTAAAACGGATATATCCTAAGTATTAGCGTTATCCGACTCACTAAAAATAAGTGCCTCAAAACTGCCTTTCCGGGCTCTGATCATTATTCATAATTCATAAATAATCTGCATTCTCATTCAGGGATACCGTACGTACCGATACCGATATCACAAAACTTATTATTAACTATAACACGTATATTATTGCATTAAAAAAGCATAATCCAAAGTTTTTGAACTAGGACCATTTGGGTCTTTACAAATCTTAGTAAAAAATGAAGTTCAGATCAAAATACTTATTCACTTAAAATGTTATTTTCTAATTTTGGAAAGAAAAAGAAAGATCAATCAATTTCAAAACATAAAATCAAATAAATTGCAGCTTTTGCTTTGGGTCCCGACCCAAAACTAAGCAAAAAAGCTTAATAAAATTAAAAAAGTACCCGAGAGTCGAGAGTACTTTTTTTAAATTAGCGATTTATTACTTAATTAGAATTAGAATCGATTTACCTACGATTTATGGCCAGATTTGGGCGAAAAATAATATTGACTATAATTTCACCAGATTTGTACAAAAGTTAATACAATAAAATATGATGTACAATCATAATCCTAATCATGCCTCATACTCATACCCAAACATGGCATGAAGTATGACGCTGTTTATTATACCGAGGGCTATCCATTGTAAAATCATTGTACAATCATACCAAGGGGTTCGATATGATTGTACAACCGATAATTCCAATTCCAATTAATTGTACCTAGATATTTATATCATCTATATCTTTAAATCTTCTAATAAATTCTAGTTTATATAATCCGTATAAAGTTTATTTTATTTCTTTAAATTGCACAGGTGTTCCATACTTATAATCATATATACATATTTTAAATGATCCGATTAATTTAACTTCTTTTCTTCCAAGATTAAATTATAAAATTATTTTGCTTTATTCACTTGATCTTGGTTGTTTATATACTATCAAATCAACTTTTGAGAATTTTAGAAATGGTTTTTTTGAAATGCATATTTCTAATTTTATTAAGTGAATTAGCCCAATCCGAATATATTGACCTTACATTTGCCTTTAATGAAAATACCCCCTTATGGCCCGGCCGATATTCAACTTTTAATGTGGAACTTGAAGGTCTAACCCCCGGAGGATTTTGGTTAGTTTTATTTTTTTATAAAACATGCTTTCAATTTTCAACTAAAGATTTTTAATTTTTTTTTACCAGGGTAGCTTCAAAGGGATTTTGCATTTCAGAAGTTTGAAAATTTTTTACCTAATCTATACATAATTTAAATACATACCTATTACCTACATATCTATTATACTGATACGAGTATTAAGATTTTTCAGAAACAAAATTAGGTAGGTACTACCTTACTAATTTTTATGATTTTTTAAGCACACTTCTACGCACATTGATGCACCTTACCATTTCAACCAAAACGGTTGGAAATTGGGTAAAAATATGGATATTTATGTAAGAAAATCAATGTAAGAAAAAAGTATACTTTTTTAGATGAGATTCCATTAAATACACTTTTAAATGTCCCTGGAGTCATGATTGATATCTACGATAAAATTCATAAGTTTGAAAATGGGACCTTAAAAGCTATTTCAAGCTATGTTCTTAGTCGAGAAGATATCCTCGAGTAAGTTTAAATATTAATGCTTCTAACTAATGTATCTTTAAAATATTTCCAAAAAAATATCTCAAAAATCTCATATTTCAAGATGGGAGCAAAAAAATGGCAAAATCCCACCAGGAGCTGTCATACTATTAAGAACTGGATGGTCTTCGAGGTGGCCAGATAAAACAAGCTATTTAGGACTGGACAAAAGTTCTGAAAATGAAATCAAAGAAAATGGAGAAAAGCCCTCAGTTAGCCTTGACCATAAGCTTGCATATCCAGGTTTTTATCATCCTTTTTGAATTTAATTACATATCTACCTAATCTAAACCTAAACATCTGTCTAAATCAAAATATACAAAGTATTTAATCATTATGAATCATAGGCTTTTCTGGTGAATCTGCTCAATTCTTAGTGACTGAAAGACAAGCCAATGGGGCCGGAATAGATTGTATTGGAATTGATCCAGGATTTTCAACAGTTATTAAATTACTTATCAATCTTATTTTGTTTTTTAATCTGTTCTCTAATCAGATTACTCAAATATTTATAATACATAATCTCTAAGTTTTGATCAAATTCTTTGATCAAACTTGACACAATTCAAAAGATTCAAAAGAGTTTTCATTTTTAGACATTTCCTGCACATCGGATATTTCTTGGAAGAAACAAATACTTGCTTGAAAATGTAGCAAATTTGCATTTACTTCCACCCAATGGATTTCAATTATGGATTGTTCCTTTCAAAGTATGCACTTTTTTCTAATAATAATTTAGTATTAGATTTGAATATAAACTTACCTAAATTAAAATTCATGCATGTTTGAATGTTTTATTTATACAAAGGTGGACAAGGGGACAGGGGCTCCGACAAGGGTCTTGGCTCTCTTAAATGACAATTAAATCTTGGAAATAAACCATGTACTGCGAATGGAATAGTACCCTATCCATATTTGCACATATTTAAATTTGTAGTTCAGAATTTTCAAATTGAATAAAAATGAGGCATTTAACATTTCATTCAAATTTCAATGTTTAATAATATATAAGCAAGACCAGATATAAGATACTATTATTACCTAAGTAGTACCAGTACGAGTATATGTA
>JAQIXA010003224.1:0-14725 GCA_034699045.1 Nanhermannia cf. coronata Gr-Ori-00579
ACCAAAATATAAACAAAGGGTCCAACAAAACATGAATAAAGACCATAGGTTTGGGGTAATTCTCCTACCTAAAAGTATACAAATATTTTGAAAATTTTATTACACATTTATTGTGACATAATTTCTGCTTATTTATATACCTAGGTAGTTTTAAGTGATTTTTTTACAACTTACTGTTGCATAAGCGAGACCTTGTGGTAGAACTATATAAAAAGTCAAATTACTCAAATTACTATATAAAAAGTCAGTAATATCAGCAAAAATTCTTAAAAATGAAAATTTTAATTTTTTAGGTATAATTACCTGTAAGACCTACAGTAAGCCCGGCAATGATATCAGAGACTAACCAGGCCAAAGTATATTTGGGTAGCCAATCTAGGACTGGAAGTCTTTTCCTAAAATATCAAAAATTTGATGAATTTTTTGCAAAAAATACCTACTCACCATCAAATGCCATAATTGTCCTAAAAAAAGGTATTATTTTCTCAAAATTTCAAGTTTGAAATCCTAGATTGGTATTAGTAGATGAAAACTAGGATTTCATATTTGAAATAATGCTATTTCGAGAATATTTTTGAAAAAATACATAGGTACTCAATTGTCAAAAAATTCGAATCAAAAAGTATTTTTGTCTCAAAATTTCAAGTTTAAAATCCTAGATTTGGTTAATAATCGATGAAAATTAGGATTTGATATTGGAAATCTATATTAGAATAACACTAAATTCAAGGATATTTTCGAAAAAATGCCTTTCGAAACCATCTCGAGTCTTGAACCACCTCTCAGCCTGAGCTTAATTTTGACAAAATTTTGAAAAATTTTGAAATTTTTAAAGATATAGGTACCTCAAAGTTTTTTTTCTAAAAAGAATCGAAATGGATTCAGAACAACATCCTTCCTTCTCCATATTGACCTGATTATTACTGTCACTATCACTTGACCCAATCCTCCATCTAGAGTTGACAATTTTTGAATTATTTTCCGGGTCATTATCATCAAAAAAAACCGAATCCAGAGAGCTCGTATCCGAATTGATTTTTTTCCTCCTAGGTATAAATTTCCTAGGTGTATTCGGCGAGCTTGAAATTTTTGACCTTGAACTCGGTGAGTTTGACAGAGCTGTGAGACTTGAGGTCGAAAATGAATGAATTAATTGTGTTTTCATTTTTTCAAAAAATTTCAAAATCAAAAGTGTATCTGTAAAAGTGTATTTTTTGAAGGTTTTTCCAAGCAATTTCAATGAACTTGACAAAATAAATATAAATAAAGTATAATACCTTGTATTTATAACTTTTTTACCAGAGAGCACCTATTAATTCATACAAGTACCATACTTGGTATCATAGGTGCCTTTATTTATGGATTTAATGATGTCTACAATAATAATAAAATTATACTTTTATCTAAAGTACTAGTATTAGCATTTAAGCCATTAAATCAGCCCATAGTACGAGTACATAGTCACTTACATGCCAGTTCTTTGCATCATCAAAATAACTTTTATTTTTTTATGAAACAAATCTCATACTAATCGTAAGTATTTCGTAAGCCTTTTACTTTATCTTTAAAAGTCTATAAAATTGGCCACTTGATGCCCAAAATTATTTAGATTTTACATAACAATCCATATACCTACATTTAGATACACTATATAAAGGAACCTAATCTTTCTAGTTCTAGAATCATAACCCTACTTCAAAATTTCAATTTATATTTAATATTTAGGAATATGGGACAATATGCTCGAAAAGTTTTCTTTTCATTTTTAATCAAAAATTTCGACTTAAATTTTAGGTATATGATTTAGGCCTACACTTACTAGGTACTTAAATTATGCTATCAAAAATTACAAAATTTTGTAAATCCAGCTTTGTTAAAGAAAATTTTGAATATCCTACAATTAGTGAACCTCATTGTATTGAAAATTGCAACACTGAATGAAGATACCACAAAACTTACATTAAAATTTGACAAAATTTTCCCTTATAATTTAAATTACGGTGTAATTTTGAAAATTTTAGAAAAATTATTAAGTAATTCTGTATGTATGTACATCTGATTGTAAAACTGCCAGACGACTATCAATATCAGGTAGGTACTTACAGTAAAATATATCGGTAAAATAAGCTCAAAATTAACAAAATTTTGTCAATTTTTTATACCTATAAAGGATATCTTGAGGTTATAATAGGCTTTCTGGTCTTTATATGTGATTTAACATAGTAAAGGCCTAGAATCCAAAGATATCCTTTGTCAAAGTCAAAACTATTCAATTTTTTAGGCTTAATTAACCATAACATGCCACAAATCAAAGAGCCTTCGGGATGGGTAGATGGTTAAAATACATACAAGTACCCTACTTAAAAATTCTAAAATTACTTATGATTTGATTTTTTTTTTGATAATTTTGAGTAGACTATTAATACCTCTTAAGCATAGTAATTAAATGAGAGATGATTCATAGAATACCTTTATTATTTAACTAACTATTTGATTTGCTATTAATATACTTTCAAGTGCATGGATTAGCGTTAAAATTTTAAATATAGTTTAAGTAGCGTACAGAAATAATTAGCATACCTTACTTATATAATATTCAAATTAATAAATGCGCAATTCTACAGTATATAGGTACTTCATTTTTCAAGATATTTACAATAAATGTGCAATAAAACATCGTAAATTTGAACAGACTGATTGTTTTATACATAGAAAGTAAAATTTTTTGTTTTTACAATTAAAACTGAGATAATTAAAAATAATGTTGACTTTCGAAAAATCGCTCGATTCTCAATATCTCTTAAATTTTCGACGAATTCTCGGAATGAACAATGAACTTGAATTTTATGAGCTAATTGTGATTATCTTATTTATTCAATTTTTTTTTTGTTTATTTAACAGTAATTGTGCAATTAATACATAAATGCTGACTGGTACAGAATGGTAGGCTTGTCTACGAAAATTATTAATACATAAATCTAAAATCAAATATAAAAAAAAAATTCTATGTGAAATTAGGTACTGATATCGGTATAGGTAATACATGCACTACCTAGCTTAAAATAATAGGAATACCCAACATCCTGTAAATATTGGATGTTAGCATAAAATTTTGCAAATTAGTAGTAATAGTAGGTTATAGGGGTAGATTAGGGATAATTCAGATAAGAATTGGAAATTTTCAAGTCGTTTCGAATAATCCAGTTGTCAATTTGAGCTGAAATTTTTATACTATAGATAGGTAGTCAAGATATTCTACTCGTACTATGACAAATTTCAAGTCAATTTCTGACCTGAATTTCTGTCAAAATTTTAAAAAAGTTTCCAAACTATTCCTAATCTACCTCTACCAGAATTTCAAAAATTTAGATTATTAAACTTAAAGGCATCTAGGTATGTAAATCTTAACCAAAATCTTGCATTTTTTTATTCAAATTATAGCTAATTGTGTGCCAATTTGCAAAGACTTGAGTTTAATTTCATTCCTATTTTGGTTTTGGTTGAATATACCCCTATATTTTTGGTCAAACTTTATCCATGGATGAATTTGACACAAAATTTTCGTAGATTAGTTAAGTTTAGGTTATTTCATACATCAGGGGTAAAGTCAGACCCTGTATAAGTATATAAGTGATAAATTCAACCAAAATAGAGATGAAATTCAACTCAAGTCTTTGAAAATTGGCTCACAATTAGCCATTATGCTTTGAATCCAAAAAAATTACAATAATTTTATAATATGATGCGCATAATATAAGCCAATGCAATTGATCTTTCAAATAAATTTTATTTCCACAAATAATCATAATAATTCCTGTACTTAAGTTGACATCAACAGATAGATAATGGGCACACCTCCGGAATTTTTAACTGTATTTAAATACTTATCTAGGTACATATTATGATAATTATCTCAAATTCAAATCTCGAACTTTGACTTAAATGCTTAATTCTACAGATAAAATATACCTAAATTATATAAAGGTGATTAATCCCAGAAATATGTAATAAAATAATTATAATTTTATAACTAGGTATGCTCTTGTAAATCTATGCATATTTTTTTCAAATATTGTTTACTTGCATAAAATTGTTAATTTGGTTTGAAATTTGAGATTTGAGTACCTGACTTATTATTGGTAGACTAGGTATATAAAAGGTCATAAAAATTTATATCCTATAAAATCAGATTAGATTTACGATTTAGTTAACTCAAGTCAACATAAAAAATACATTATTATATTGCTCATAAATGTTTCAAATTATTAGTAAATTTTTAACATTAGTTTTATGTAATTTTTTAACATTTATGTTAACTATAATATGGTAATTAACTATTGTAGTGTAGTTATATAACACAAAGATACATTGGTATTTGGTCAAATTTGAAAATGTCAAAAAATTTAAAAAATTTCTAGAAAAGGACTAAATTTTCTGTAAATGATCTCTCATAAAAGGGCCTGATTATAACCCAACTTTTATGATAATTTTCGAAAAATTTGAAAAATTTGAAAATGAATTTTAGCTCTTATTGAAGCAATCAAGGGTATATAGTGTAGTATAGGTATATAGATTTCTTTCCAAATTCTTAAATTCTAATTTCAATATCATAATTAAGGAATTTATGAACTTGAACATTGGGAAATTTTTGCAAATTTTGAAATTTTGCAATTTTTATAAATTTTTCGAATTCATTTTACTCTTTGACAAATAGATCATGTCTTACTATATCTTGTGCTAGAGACTAGAGATAGGGAAACCCTAAATTAAAATACCAAAGTAAATTATTTACAACATTTCATTCAAAATCTAGATATCAAAATGCATGCACTTGATTTTTAAATATTTCGATAAAAACGATTTTTATAAACTTAATTTAATTATAGTATAGGTACCTATAAACTACACAATTAACGATGAATAAGGGTAGATTAGGGATAGTTCAGATTGGAAACGTATTTGAAAGGCCAGTCTGTTTTCGAATGAAAATGAACAAGCTGTAAATTTGACTTGATGTTTTTATATTCTAAGTCTTCAGAGAGCTAAGATATTCTCAATTTCTGGTCTGTTAAAATTTTTAATACCATTTTCAAACTATCCCAAATCTACCCCTATATATATTCATGTTATCAAAAACTTATTTATAAACAATGTATCGCTTTTTCAAAATCGGTTTAGTGATCGTAATAGGCGTGTTTGTGCATTTATTCTTATGTCATACACATGCTTTATTTGGGTCATTTTTGTTTTGTTGTTGCTGTTGTTGTAGTTCAGGGACAGGATCAGTTTGAATCGATTGGTTTGTAACATTTTGACAGGCATTTTTACAACAAACCCCTTGACTTCTTAAACCCCATTTTTGACCTTGCATTTGAGGTATTGGTTTATAAATTATTACAGAATCACAATCTGAATTATTTGTAATTGATGAATCAAAACTGACATTTTTTCCACCACCACCACCAGAACTCTGTTGACACTGCCCTGTTGCCAAATCAATCCCAGAATCAAACTGAACCGCCGTCTCCTTATCTAGAGATATAAACTGCGACAAATTTTGACCATTATTCTGTTCAAGTTCTAAACATTTTGGGCAAATGATTGTATTCGTAGGTGAAGAATTTTGTGAACTTTTTCCATCATCTGAAACACTGAGATACACCGCATCATTTCTCTGATTACTAAATCTAGCTCGTAGATTTCGCAACCTCCAATCTTGAAAACCAGAATTTAGATCTTTGACTTTTTGAATCTCCTTCTTGTCTTGCTGGATAATAATCAAATCCAAATCTTGTGGTGAAGAATCATCATCATCTTCATCTTGATCATTCTCCTTATGGTGTTCCAGTAGTGGTGGTAATTGATGTGGTTGATTTTTTGGCATGTTTTCGCAAATTTGAATAATATCAGAATTTTGTTCTGACTCTGAATAAGTGGATTCCTCGTCGAATGTCCCATTGTTGTCCTCATTGTCACTCTGATATGCTAGATGGTGAGTGGGACACTCGTGGACGACCGGAAGTAGAGAAAATTGACGAGAGAGGTATCTGAGTGGGATTGTGGCTACGGGGCCATGGACATTGCAATGGGTGTAATTCTGATGGTGAATCGATGATGGCAAAATGCTCAAGTCCGATTCTGTATCAGAAAATCCTGAGGCTGGTGACACAATATCCTGATCTGAGACCATTGATGACCTGCTAAAATTAAAAAAAAATATTCAAAGGTCATAAAATAAGAGTTTCAAGGACTAGATTAATTTTTAAGTCCTTACTCTAAATCATTTTTGAATGAAATGGGTGGTCTAATGACAAGCTGCTGGTCTTCATCAGATGATGAGGATTTTTTATCCTTTCCAGAAGGTCTAAATGCAGGTGATGGAATTTCAAGATTTGATAATCGAGCAGCACTAACTCCACCACCTCCACTTCTGTTATGAGCTACAAGTCGTAAAGATCCAGAATTAAACTGATTTTGATGGTTTTTTGGACTTTTTGAAGAATTTTGCCTCTGTCTTTGACTCTGGCCATCGGACCATAACCACCTGAACATCCAACAATTTGGTTCTTTTGGTTTTGCCATTTTTGGTAATTTTTCTTGATCTTTTCTTTGAGTTTGATGATTTGACTCTGGATGATTTTTTAATCTCAATTCAGGTGGAACAAGTGATAGAGAATTTCGCCTTTCAAGGATTTTTCCAGAATGATTTGAACGAGATTTGTAGCAGATAAAGCATGCAATTATGCCTATTATTATAAGGACTAATGGTCCGATTATTATTATTGATACGACAAGTCCGGACTTGTAGCAATTTTGCTCGTCTAAAACAAAAAATTCAAAAATTCAAAATATTTAAAAAATTATTTAAAGTAGGTAATATACCTGAAGCATCAATTTCGCCACAATGGGGTATACCATCTGAAATTCATTAAAAATATACTTAAATTATATTTGATACATCTATACGAGTACCCTACTGGTTGTGTATTTTTCCGCAAAAATTGACAAAATAGGAACATATAAAAGGCTATCTTTAAAAGTTCCTTGATATTTAAGGTTCTAGTGTAGTATCTCAAATTTGACACAAAATGCTTGAAATTATTGAAGAATTTGATATGATTTTTAAGGATTTTTGTACCACAAACAAGTTGAGAAAAAACGCAGTAATGCCTGAGATCCGGACAATTGCTTGCACCCCCTTGATGGTTTTTTGTAAAGCAATATCTGGCTTCCTAAATTAAAGAAATTTAAGTATGTATTTATATGTTAATTTTTAATATTTTGAAATTTTGGGTAGGTATTTACCCGGCAAGCAAATCTTGAAAGTTTTGTGCAATTATCTAGAAAAAAATGCAAATTAAATCAAGTAAATCTCGAGTATTTATAGATAATTGTACAAGTTATGTTGTATGATTACCTTCAGTATCAAAAATCACATCCGACCAGATTAATTTGAATCCGATTTTATCCGCCTCAGTGGTCGGTTTCGAGGGCTCCCCCG
Organism: Nanhermannia cf. coronata Gr-Ori-00579; assembly: GCA_034699045.1. Taxonomy (NCBI): domain Eukaryota; kingdom Metazoa; phylum Arthropoda; class Arachnida; order Sarcoptiformes; family Nanhermanniidae; genus Nanhermannia; species Nanhermannia cf. coronata Gr-Ori-00579. Next base: position 7,502 of record JAQIXA010003224.1, read on the forward strand.
TCGTGAATCTGACGAGAAGGCGGTTTCTTGATGAGAGAAGCACTTTCTCATCCTCTGTCTGCAAAAATTTAGGTAAAAATGCAAAAATTACATTTTACTTAAGACTTGTGTTTAATTTCATACCTATTTTGGTTGAATTTACCCATATGTTTTTGGTCTAATATTTGTATTAAATTAACCCAAAATTATTTTAAATCCTAACCTACCCTTAACTAAAAAATAGGGCTAATTCATACAGGAGTCAGGAGTAAAGTTAGATCAAATATATGGGTAAATTCAACCAAAATAGATGTGAGATTAAATTGGAGCCTTTATATAGAATTTAGAACAGTATCCGTACCTATCTATATCAATTATATAATGATCTATACAATCTCAATTTACAAATAAAGATTCATTATTTTCTATGTATGTAATTGTAGTAATTACAGATTGGCATATCCTGAAATACAGATATTTCATTTACTACTTAGGATATCTATCAAATTAAACTCGTAACAAGATCAAATTCAGATTGCATAATATCATACTATCTAATAGCTAAAGTATTTTCCAATAAAATGTCGAAAAAACTGAGTTTCGACTGACAATTAAAGTAAATTTCAAACATCTAGGTACATCTAGGTACATACATATAGCTATCAGATAGTAGAATGATTGAGTAGGTACCCTACTAATAGACAATAAAAGTATTTTTTCAAATTTTTTAAATATCTAAAATCTAAACTAACTGTTAGTTTAGGTAGGGTATTTGAAAAATTTGAAGGCTACTTTTCTTGACTATTGCAGAATAGTGATTAGTAGGTACTCTTGATAGCAATACCTAGAGGTATGAAATTAGCTAATTATCGGGTTTTAATTAGTATTAGTATTTAGTCTAGCTTACAGGATAATGTCTAAAGTCGCCGCAGAATTTTTTGAGCACCGTGGCGTCCTCTAGGGAACTCTCGTAGCCGTCGTATATCGTCAGCTGAGCTCTTTGGCAGTTACTGATACTTCCCTAATTTGCATAAAATGAAAATTTTTGATAATTTTTGATAATTTTTTTGAAATTTTTACCTGAAAGTCAAGTTCCCGTATTCGGACATAAACTGCATGTGAGTATTCTACCCGGATTAACCACTAAAAATCAATTTTTAAAGCATAAAAGTATGGCTTTGATTTAATAAGAATCACTATTTTGGTTGAATTTACCCCTGTATGAAATTAGCCCAAATTTTTTAAAAATCCTAATCTAACCTATACTAAACTAAAAATATTTTGGGCTAATTTCATATAGGGGTAAAATTATGCCAATATAGGGAGGACATTACAAAAATAGGTAATTTTTTTAAGAATTGTTACCAGACAATCCAGACCTGCTGGAAATCCATATGGATAACCTAATCAAAAAAATTTAGAATTCAATTTTTTAAGACTCGAAAATCTTACATTATACGCTGTAATTAATTTGCAAAAATATGCAAATTTTGGCCAAAATTTAGGTATGTATACCTGGTGAAGTAATTGTTCCACCTTTTCCTATTTCTATACTTCCACAAGGACTAGTCCCATTTAATCTTGGAGGTGGGACATTTTCTACAAAAACAGAATCAAAAGTCGGTAATTTGATCATTTCTTTGACTTTTTCAGTTTTTTAAAGGATATCTTTGGGTTTTTAGGCCTTTCCATTTAAACCTCATATAAAGGTCAGAAAGCCCATTATAATTCGAAGATATTTTTTGGAATATTAATTATATTTTGCATTACTTTCATCGATAAACTCATAGGATGCGAGGAATCCAGAGTGTTGAACAGAAGGGTTGGATCGGAATTCTATAAAATATTTTAAAAAAATTTAGAATTTTCTGGAATTTTCTAAATTTTAAATATTTTTTTTACCGAGCTCGGCAGTTGGATGAAGTACGTATATTGGAGGTGGAAGATCTGAACCTAATTATTATGTCAAATAATTTTTTTTTGATAAATTTTTTTATAAATTTATAAAGCCATACCACAATATCGACCCTGAAATATTGAAAAAATTGGTTTATTTTAGATTTTTAAATATTCCATTCCACAGATACCGATACATAATAGCTAGCTAGGGAACCGTATTATACAAGTGCTTATCGAAGATTATAGAACAATTGTAAATTGAGTCAAAAAACCAAAAAATTTTATTGAAATTTTAAAATTTTTTGCCTTAAATTGGCCTATAAACTGTCAAATAATATCCCATATTGTGCCTAATACTTTTTTTATTCTAAAATACCTGAAATGTCCTTTGACCCCTTATATCAACTGTCGTGACCTCGACATAATCTACTAGGCACCTAAAAATGACGAAAATATCAAAAATCTGCATTTTTTGAAATTTTTTTTCAACTTACCCTTCGGTGTATTTTTCTTCTAATTCAAATTGATGAAAAACAATTTTTATTGCTTCCCATTCTGAGCCTAGAAATATTATATTAAAAAAAAATGATTCTTAAATAGCTAAAGACTCAAGTTTAATCTAATCCATTTTGGTTGAATTTACCCCTATATTTTTGGTCTAACTTTAACCCTGTATGAAATTAACACAAATTTTTTCAGTTTAGTTTAACTTATGTTAGATTAGGTTGGGATATTTAAGAAAAGTTCATACAAGGGTCAAGTTAGATCAAAAATATAGAGCTAAATTCAACCAAAATGGGGATAAGATTAAATCAGAGCCTTAAATAGATAAATTACTTTACCTTGTAATTTATAGTGACATAGAACATCAGGGCTATAAGCATTTGGCCAACCAGGGCTGAAATTTTGACAAAATTTCAAAATAATTAAAGGTTTTTGCTTGAAATTTTGATTTTTTTTGAAAATTTTACCTTTGAAATCGACCTCGATTTTGTGTTCGAGAATCGGCGATAAATTGACAATCATCTGAAATTGATATTAAAAAAATATTAGCCAAAAAGATACATCTACATATTATATTAGGCTCGGGTAATTTCATACAGTTACAGTAGGCCTTTTTTCTAATAAATCTGATATTTTTGTTAGAAACTCTTGTTTCTATTTTTAATCCATTTTAACTCATTAAAAAAGTTCAACCTCAAAGAATTACTTTCTAGAGAATTCTTTCCCCCTTTTCCTCGAGAATTTAATATCATGATTCATAACTAGGTATGGTACTAGGTATCTATTTTAATATTTTGAAAAACAAGACTCAACAATAATAGGTAGTAAAAAATGTATACTACTACTATTATATAGTAGGGTACCCTACATAGAAGGTATATAAAATATGAAATATAAAAGATAATTGAAAAAAGTGCATCTACTGTATGTTCTATTTTAAGGATAGAGAAATGGATCTTTTTCAAAATTATTTCTAAAACAGATGCCTAGATTTACTCGTAAGTATACGATTACCTTATAAAATTTTAATTGATAGTCTTTTTTAAGACCTAGAGGTCTGAAATTTCAGAGAAAGGTCAGTATAGGTAGGGTACTTACTTGAATTGGAGCGCGAGTTTTCTAAAAGTAGAAAAAACGTAAATAGAAATTTGATCACATGTCCTCGTATAAATGAGCAGAAAAAGGGTCCACAGAATCCAAAGTCCATTTAGCCCTCTAGAAAACAGCAAAAAAGGTCAAATTAATTCTAAAAATATTGGCAAAATAGTCATTCATTATACATTACATATACAAGTACCCTATCTACTTCATAACATCAAATTAAGTAAATTACACAAATTTTTTCTATACGAGATTCGAAATCTCTAATCTGGTTTAAAGTATAAAATACTGCAATTTCTAGCATTAGCATTTCGCGTAAGAAAATGTCGGATTTCCTTTAAATTATGCCAAATTATTTATACAAATTGTACAATAATTGTAAAAAAAATCAAAATATTTGTCGTTTCTTTACAGATAAAGATCCAAAGCCTAAAGTTGACTAATTTTGGAGCTTTTTCAGCTACAAAAACTAAATTCTTGAACTTTTTTGGGCTAAAATCTTTGAATTTAGCACAAAAATTCTAATCTCGAGTTATATATAGGTTTATTGAGAGGCCAATTTGCAATATAAATCACAGATTTTTTTCAATTTTAGATGATATTTCTATTTGACAGTATGGAAATGCACAGTTTAATTGATGTTTTTGAATCGATTTTTGTATTTCTCTGATGATTATGATGCTTTTATGTCTGGGTTCAAGTATATTCATATGTAATATAGGATACTGTTTTCGTATATTACGAGTATGTCTGTATAGTCGGTATAATTTAATCTTGGCTTTAAACAAATAATAATTTTATTAAGGTTCGCTGAGTTCCTTAAAGATTTTCATGAGAGAGAAAGTTCTGCCGAGATTAATTGCTCGACACTTGCTGAATATTTTCAAAAACCATCTCCAACTTAAGCATAAGACCAAATACACATCCTATCCTAATTCAAATAGGATGCAGAATTATTTACTGAAATATTTGAAAACTTACAGTATTTCTTATGTCTAGGATAAGTCACAGACCGAGAGAAAAGATGACACTTGGAGAAAAATTTTAAAAAATTTGATCTCAAGTTTCGATGAAATTTGAAATCCTAGTTTTCATTCATTTAATTATGAGAAATCAATAAAATTCTGGCAGGAAAATGAAACACAAAATTCGATATTTTCAAGTGAAACCCCATTTGAGAAGTTCTAGATACTCGTTAAAACACTTAGGTACTAGCAAAATTAACTATATGAGGCACTTTATAGCATGATTTCTTCTATAGGAAAACTTTTGGTAATTAATAATTACTATTCTAATCACATCATATTGTATCTTTAGATCTAAATCGATGAGACAGTTGTAATTAATTATTGACCTAATTTGCAAATATAAGTAAAACTCAAAATTCCCCCCAAAGTCTTCAAATGCCTAATCAATTTTACAGGACCTATATGCTTTTGCTTAAAATTTTGTAAAAAAAGATACATAATATCAGTATAGTTGAATGTCTGTAATTAGTATTAGGTATTTCAATATTTGAGATATTTTTCTATTTTTGGGCCTATTTCCCCCTTAAATGACTGATCTTTTTTCCAATATTTTTGGACCATGTAATCGTAGGATTTTGAGTTTTTAAGCTGGTATTTTTAGACTTTTTAAGACTTTTAAGTATTTAATTTGGCTGGTTGAGAAGCATTAGAGTATGTATAGATACGTGTATCTCAAGTAATTCTATTTCTATCTGTAGTGTGTAAGTATGAAATGGGATTTTCTACGAGAGAGATCTCAATGTCTTGTTAATGGGATTGGATCGATCAAAGATCACAGAGAGTAAATGCAAGGGAAAGCAAAGTTTTACTTTCACCTACTTACACCCACTTAGGGTAGATTAGGGACAGTTTGTAAACTTTTTAGAATTTTAGACAGGCTGTAATTCACCAAAAATAGTTGACATCTCGACCTATAATTTTTATATCGAAATGTAGAAATACACTCAGGTAAAAATAACTGGTTAAGCGGAATTAGGAGTGTTCAAATTTCAAAAACTTGTCTTGACTATCCCTATTCTATCCCTATTCCTATTGGTGTCTTAACTAGTGCTACTGATAGTAAAAGGATAAAATAATAGAGTAAAAGTAAATAGTCAAATCTAGTATCAAATAAGCTTTGTCTCTCTATTTCTTTGGATCTTTTGGTATTTATAGAAAATACTATCCTCTATATCAGTTAGGGTACCTACCTATGTATAATCCCGTATGAATCTTATGTACCTATTCTTATGGAACAAAACTCTCAAGTGCACTAGTCCATAAAAGGGTGTTGAACCTTCCTTTGATGGATCCTTTTCTTTATATACTAGTGACTAGTACTATAGTAGATACTTCTTTTAGACCTGACTTTATCTTTTTAGATATCTACTTTTACAAAAAGATACAAAAAGTCAAAATACGAAATGAAATGAAATAAAGAGAATAAAAAACCCCTCTCAAAATACCTTCACACTTTTCATACTCGAGAGATAAAATAAATACTTGTAATCTTGACTTTGACAAAATCCTCTAGAGAACAGTAGGGGTAGACTGGGGATAGTTTTTGAAATTTGGGTAAGCTTTTTCAACCAGGATCAGTTGAACATTGGACCTGGAATTTGCATGAGAATAGCTTGGCTATCTCTAGATCTAGATATTGATATAAAAATTTCAGGTATAAATAACAACCTTTTTATCCAAATACAGGCTGCCCAAATTTCAAAAACAGGCCCAAACTAACTCTAATCTACCCCTATATAATACTTATATCTTATAAGAAAACTTTAATTCATTAATTTAGTCTGAATTTTAGGAATTTTTAAAATGATATCTTCGGTTTTTAGACTTCCCATGTTAAGTATAAATGCCAGAAAGCTCATTATAACCTGAAGATATCATTTTTTGACAAATAGTTTTGAAATAATAAAGCTAATAATTCAAAAATGTTCGAGTTTTGTCGATCTGCAAGTTTTTTTTCGAAAATTTTGAGCCCTTTTTTATCTTTACAAAGTCACAAAACTTAAAAGCAATTTAACTTTATGATTTCCTAAGCCTAATCTACTCTAGTCCTATAATAGTACTAGATACAAGGATTGGAAATGCAATTGTCCCATCAAAATATAAAATTATTCACCCTTTTTTGGTATCTCAAGATCAACAATATTTGCCTTTTTTAGTATCAGAAAATTTCTATATTTTTACTGTATTTAGGTAGAGTATCTTTTGTACTCGTATGTGAAAATAGCATCATTTACATTTTCATATTTAGAATTTTTTATGATATAAAAAATAGGCATACTTTTAAGCTTGTATTCTAGTAGCATCATTGTATCTACTATAGAGTATCTACGAGTAGTATCGACAGATACAAGGAAAAGACAAGATACTTTCAGAATTTCAGAAAATGTACCAATCCAAATGCACAGATATCAGAATTTTGAAATTTAAGTTTAGGATTTTACATCGAATATTTGAGCAAAATTTTTACAATTTGTCAAAGGTATACCTTCTTAAGACAAGTGTTCTGGAATTTTTTCAGAATTTTCTTGATAGTTTAATATAGAAATCCTAGTTAAATAATATAAAAACGATCTGACTCTGACATTCATATGAATGAAATGGTTTGTATGACACGAAAATTTGCTTATTTTTCCAGACACATCCAGAAATTCTAGAAAGGTCAAATATTTACTTTCTCTAGTTCTGACTTCTGGTTGAGAAGTGCCGGAAGGGA
>JAQIXA010003225.1:0-14721 GCA_034699045.1 Nanhermannia cf. coronata Gr-Ori-00579
TATCACCATTTTGGTGGGATTATATAATTTCACCAGCTCTGGTAGTAAAAAATCATCACCAATTTTTCTCAGTGTAGGTATGCTTATATATATAAAATACCTAACTTGTTTAAAAATCTGATCTGGCCTAACTATTATACATATTATATAAATTACATATTTTTAAAATCCTTTTTATAGCGTACCTATATAGAGTGTTTCATATTAAAATAGCAGTATTTTGAACATTAATAAAACAATATTGGACTTATTTTTACGATCCTCCATAATCACATAATACCATTCGATAACGAATTTGAAAAAATAATTTGATTTTGGAAAATTCGACAAAATTCGCCAAATTTTTTAAGTTTTGATATAATATATATTCTATGTTGTCGATGAATGTTCCATTTTATCTAAATGTCTCAATTTTCTAAACACTTTGGCAAAAGAATATATATATAAGGGTCCCATGCTCAAAATTCTGAGTTTTTTTTTCACATAAAAGCACAATTTCTAGGTTGTCTTAACTTAAGAGATTTTTAAAAAATTATTAGAGAACTGAAATCAGTATAAAATTTAAGGGTACCTATTTGTTTTTGAATTTTTTCAAAAACCCCAAAATATAAAATCACTAAATTATATAGGTATAGGGTATGTATTAATCGTGGGAAAATGGGCTTTAGGAAAAAATCCCAACAACCAAAATCCCAACTGACCAAAATCCCAACTCAAAAATCCCAACTCAAAAATCCCACCTCCAGAATCCCATCTCCAATAAATTGTCATACAATTGAAGATATTGATTGATTGATTGATTGATTAATTGATTGATTGATTGATTAAGCTTTTATTCTCTGAACCTTTCATATAAAATATGGTTTTCGAAGGAAGAGCTAACTAGGTATAATAAAAATTTAAATAACTTAACTAGACTTAGGATTAGTAGGAATAATTGGATAGATTTTTACCAGTATTATCAGCACAATTCATGACTGCACCAACTGGTAGGGCCAATGATATACGGAATTTGGCTCCAGCCGTTCCTCCACGACCTTAAATAGCAAATTAGTATATACAATTAGATAACATAATTAAATTTTTAGAATTAGATATATAGAATCTAATCCTATTGTTAGAATACATATAATAAGGATAAAGATAAAAATAAGATTGACATTCAAGTAGTTGTGTACTTGGCCGTGGTTTTCTAATGGTTTACAAAGATAATGGTGATGGTGGACTTACCTCTCTTGGACATTGTGATAAATGTGGTAGTGCCTAATCTGTAGTAATTATCTTTTTAATTACAATTAAAGTTGGACAAAAAATTAAAAAAAAATATTTCTTTTCTTGCACGCCGATTGAAATATTGAATTCTCGGTTTAGTGCTAAGCTTTGGTTCAGCTCAAAGAGGTCGTTTGTGGCATAAAATACTTTTTCTTACTTTTTTTTTGAGTTTTTTGGTATCAAATCTATTCTGCCCTTTTATTTTGTCTGTCTTTTTTCGGTATTCGATTCGTAAAGATTTGCATCTATTTTTATAAAAATGAATTAGGTAGCTAATTGTAGTTTGTACATGTTTATGCCCTGCTCATGTATCTGTAAGGTATCTATTATGTTGAGCATTCCACTCTATTCTATTCTATAAAACAGCAAGGAGAGGAAGAATTTAATCTGCATTAGTTAAATTTAGTTATAAAGTTCAATTGTAAATTACAATTTGTAATTGTAGTGAATAATTTTTAACAAATTATTGGTCAGGATCAGGAAGGCAGTCAGTCAGAAGAGAATTTAGATTTAGAATAGTCAAAATTCTTGTGCTAGTTTCTAATTTCTATTTCTAAAAGTCTAAGTACAGTACAGCGGACAGCAGAATAATTCATAAACCTAAACCTACCTACCTACTTTGTGCTTTAATAAAATAAAATAAAAATATGTAAAATTAAGACCAAAGTTTGGTTAACTTTCAACAAAAACTAATTATCTAATAATATTTATGGTATAATATTCATAGATAGTATCACCTACCTACTTACTACATACTATTCTACTAGTAATAACTTACTAATTATTACTATTTAAACAAACTACCTATGTTTTAGAAGTGATTAAATTAAATAGCGATAACATTGCATTAATTTTTTGATTTAGAGATATTTATGTATGTCGCTTATCTTTTTACCTAGATTTTAGAGATATTTTCTTTCTAGTAGAGTAGATTATGCCATGTCATATATTATTAACCCTATTTATTAATTTATTTTATTTTATTTTATTTTATAATTTGTCATTTATTGAGTATTTTGATTGAGCGAAAAATACCTACCAGTATAAAAATAACTAGACTTTTTTTAAACCATCAGATCAGATACGCTAAATTTAATAAATTTTTCTAGCCATAAAACTAATCTATGAATTATTTTATTTATTTTTAGATGTCTTTATCAACTTTAAGCAAGTCATGGAATCAAGATTCCGGAATTGATGGTAGCTCCACATTAGCTGTAGCTGCATCATCAGCTGCATCATCAGATGTGCCAGAGTCAGTGACAGTACGAGGTCTGGATGAAGCTCAACAAGCAGATGGACGAAAAAGAATGTTGAAACTAATTCCATTTAAAGCTACAAAGGGAAAGAGAGGCAAACCTCAAAACTTCGATGTGTAAGTACAATTTTTCCCCCATTTTATTCACTACCTTCTTTAATTTATCTATAGGTAATTATTAGATACCTAAATTAACACTCGCCTTATTTAAATAGAGGTATCATTCGCTCTGATTTTATAGTAATATAATATATTTATTATTTTATTATTGATGCTCTCTCATTTCGTATGTATGTTCGTAATTTAATTTTAGCCTTTGAAAACCAAATTTATACCTATTCTTATTAATTTGAATCGAGATGTAATCATGTAATTATTGTGGTAGGTTCAGACAATTTAGTATTTCTCCAGCTCATTTATTATTAAATGAATCGCGAGCGAGCAATACCTTATTTCACTAGCAATTTTTTAACTATCATGATTTCATTCAATTTTTTTTTATTCTTTATTTTAGAGCAAAATATTGTCCAAAGTTTTACACACCTTGTCCAAGAGGTTGTGAGAATTATGTTCTTGCACAACGAAAGTTGAAACACATCTACCAAGAATGCAGTCTCTTGACCGCTGACAATGATGCACCTACTCTTCAAGGTAAAAATATACTTTCGTTTAGTTTGATCTTGACTGTTAAATTCTCTATAATTTTATTTATTTTATTTTATGATTCCTGCTGAAGACAAGCCTTGGGAAAAGCGAATCGTCTCTGCTTTCATCTACAAGAAGAACTAAAATGAAGAAAATAATTAAATAACATGATACTTGAGAGTATTTATTATTAGACTACTGAATTTAAATAAATTAAAATTAAATAATATTAAATTTAAAAACTGTTAAATTTCTTCAATCTATCAGATAGATTCTATCTTCATGTATTTCAAGATTTTTTTTACTTTCTTATTTCCACAATAAATTGTATCTATATCTATATTCCTGTATTCCTTAACTTAATACCAATACTAATAAATTCTTAATTTTGTATTGTAATCAAAATCAAAATCAATTTTCTACTTATTATTAGATTGTAATTGTAGTCACTAGTCCTAGTCTAGTATGAAAGGAATTAGGCTAGGCACCTAATATCTTAGATTTATCTTTAGCATTAGTTTTAGAGATAGACAAGACAAGATAGTAGTCTCAAACAATTTTCAAGGCCGAAATAACATCCTTCATCTGAAAACAGGATATCCAAAGTCTCGATTTGATAGTGTATTTACTTTGTAGAAGGGCAAATTGAGATTTTTCAGAGCTGAAATAGAAAAATGGTCAAAGCCAAGCCAAAAACTAACTTATAAATATACTAGGCTTTAATCAACTCACTAGAAGTTGATTATTAATTGTGCGAGCAAAGCGTGTGTAAAATTAAAAAAATTGTGGTATTAGGGGCCCGGGGAACTTTATATCTTTGCATTTCAAGCCATGGGGAACTTTTTATCAAATGAAAATTTTTGCGGTTTCGGCGGACTTATAAAAGGTCCGATCCGCAGAACCGCAGGGAGTGGAGCCACTTGTTGATCTTTTTGTCGAGCATGGACAACTAGACCCTATAAGGGTCCTTCATGCCAAATTTGGTTAAAATCGGTCCAGTAGTATTCGAGTTATGCCGCGAACAGACATACAGACGGACAAAGTGCAAGCAAAAGTTGAATAGTAAGGGCTCGGCTCTCTTCGCTCGCCCAAAAACTTAGCAATTTACATAAAAATTATTGAGAACTGCGAATTTTGGCTGGGATTTTTTTTTTGAAGTTTTGTTTTTGTTTGGGATTTTGGTTTTGGTTTGGATTTTGGATTTTTATTTTTATTTTTTTGCTTTTTTTGATAAAAATAAAATTAATCTCTTTTTAATTAACTTTTAATTATTATCATCATCATCGTCAATTTAGGATGAATTGGGAAGTGATGGAAATGGAGTTTCCGTGTGTCAAGTGCGGTCATATCGCCATTACTTTGACACCCGAATGTTTTGAGGTAAGTCTCTCTGTTCTATATATTTTATAATTTATATTTATTTTTAAGTAGAATTAGATTAGAATTACCTAAACTAAATGACAATTAAAATTGGATTCTATAAATTATATTATAGTGTACTGCTGTAGCAGATGTTGTTAAAGTCCGAGCCTTGGCTTCACAGTCCACCAAGTCCTACTTCTCACCCTCTGAAAGGACCAAGATTGTTGACAATGAGAACCTTGGAATTTTTACTCTCATCGTGAGGTGAGTTTTAATTATTATTCTATATCATTTTTTAAATTTAATTATGTATTTCAAAAATCCGTCATAAGATATATCTAGTTTAAACATGTGTTTTTGGATATGAAATTTCGGTCAATATCAATGGGACTTCTCTGGCCCTAACTTTATATTATAATTGACTTTATCTATCTAAATTCTCATTATTGACTTCCCTATTTATTGTATTATTATTCATTTCATTTCATGAGGAGTCTTCGCTTTACATGATCTTATAATTTATTTTTATTAGATTTAGATTTAGATAGTAGGGAAGTTGACAGCATTTCTTTGATTCTAACTGACTTCCTTCTCTTTAATTAACTATACGACATAATTTACATTTAAAATGTACATCAAGTCAATGTCATGAAGTGTTGCTTTGTATTTAAATGTTTCTTATTTTATAATTTTAGGAAATACAAGGAAGAAATGTTTCGGCGTGAAGTTGAAAGATCGAAAAATCCAAATCTGAGTACAGGTGACCAGAGTACAAATTCAATAGCATACCAACGAGCTATCCTTAATAATGAAGAACATCACCTTATGAATATTGCTGTATGACAAGAGTCTAAATTCATTAAAAAATAAATAGCATTTTTGAGTATTTTGTTAATCTTTTCTTAATGATTTAGGCACAAATGATTGGAAACTTGGACAGATTCAAAAAGTTGTCTGTAAGTGCATTAATAAGTAATCAAGCAGATTTTGATGATTTTGAAGTTGATGAGGATGAGGACGAAGACGACGACGATGAAGATGATGAAGATTCAGATGGTGCCGTTGATGAAGAAAAATATGATCCATTTCGAAGGTAAATTAATATTTTAGTGCCTAACTTACCTACTATAATATAATATACCTAAACTATAATATACTATTATTATTTTACATTAATTATCTCAATTAATTAAAAAAATTTCAAAGTATAATATCTTTAATAATATATTTTATATTTATGTAAGTACTAAAATTACTTATTTTGGAAAATTATTAATTTTAAAGGCAAATGGCTGAAAGTGCTGAGAGTGCTGCTGAATTAATCTCTGAAGATGGCTTCTGAGTTTTTAACTTTTATTTATTTAATTTAAGGTCAGAGTTAATTACCTACAAACTAAATTAATTTAGCATATCAGTTAATTGAGAAATTATCTTCCCAACCTTTATAATTTTAAAATTACTATAATATATTATTTTAATCTTTCTTTTCAACTTTTTTTCTTTCTTTGTATACACAAACTGTATAAATAAAACGTAATTTTCTATTCATATTTTTATTAATTTCGTAGATTTATAAAAGGTTTACAATTTTTAGGTACCTTATTATTTAGTATTTTTTCTGCGTGAATAAAGGCTTAATTCTTAATTATTAGTCTTTATAAAATTGCTTAATGTCAAAATGAACTTGGACCTATTATTATTATTTTAAATGTATTTCATTTTTCCAGTAATTATTCTTTTCCATGATGTGAAGCACCACTGAATCCACTGTTTGGCGAGCCTGCAGTGAAAAGACCAGGTGCAGGGGTATGAAAGTTCTTGAAATAATTTAAAAAGTAGGTATGTTAGTTTTTTACAAGCATAGATGCCTAATATTTATAATTTTAGTAAATTGATTGTATTTATATTTTACCATTGAATCGAAATTCTCAATCGGCATACCCGTCAGAGATTGTTCATGTTTAGTATAGTCAGGACTTTGTCCATGTTTCCTCAGTTGTTCAGGATGATTTTGAAAGTCAACTCGAGCTGCATGAGCTCTTCGATCGTTAAAAATACTTATGGCATACGAACTATTCCACAAAAACAATGTAGATAAAGTTAGACATAGCTATATTTATCAAGAAAAAAAAATCATAAGTTTAAACAATCAATTTAGACCAAATTTAGATTTAGACCTCATTACCAAAATTGCTAATTTATGTCCCATCATAAATGTACGACCTTTCTCAGCATGACTCAAGTATAGTGTCAATTCTACAAATTTTTAAAAAAGAGTTACAGAACTAAACAGGTTATTTAATTAGTTAAGAACCTACTTAATTTCTATATTTAGCTCATAAAATTTTAGGAAATGACTTAAAAGTCATCTAAAATTTCGATATTTAAGAATTTCATACAGTTTCAGAAAAATTTCCTACTTAATGATTATTGAGATACCAAGTACCTACACTCTCTTTTTTGTAGAAAGTATAACTTACCAACTGCAAAAGGAACTAGATGAAAAAACCCGATGAAGAATGGAATATAACTTGCCTAATTAAATAAGTAAAATATTAAAAACCTTCTAAATTATAAGATATTAATTACAAAAATTTAATTACAATTCTTGCTTGAGCTTTTTTAATAGCTGTATAACAGGGTATAAAGATAAGTATTGCACAGGCTAAAATTGAGACAAGTCCAATAACAGCTCCTAAAAAAGCATTTTTTTCTAATGGTTATCATAAATATCTGTAGGTAGGATATATTCGGCTTTTATATGTTAAATTTCATATAAATGCTAAAAATATAACCCCATTATTTAACCCGAAGATATCCTTTATATCTTGAGATTTTTACTGTTTTAGATATTTGATATTTTTTACCTTGTTTTGACTTTCCATGTCTTTCACCACCCCCAAGTTCCGAAGTTGACGATTTATTTTTCCTCTGACCATCATCGTCGACTTTAATTGTTGTACTAAAACTATAGTTTAAGTTATTGGTCACAAACTGATCCTCATCTGTGGCCACTGCAGCAGTTGATTCAATATCCGTATAATTTTGACCACGATGTATCACATCATAATCACTTTTTTTCTTGACATGAATATCAGCAGCTAGTGACAATGATACAATATCCAATACCTTAAAAAATTATTATAGGATAAACTGAGCAATTATTAGATTAAAATAAAAATATTTAGGTAATAGTTATAATAATTTGTATTACAAGTGACAAAAGTAATAAGAGAATGGCCAAAAGTGAATAATTTCTCAATTTTTTCTTATTTACTGGTAAATTTTGATTCTCAGAATGAATTAAATTACTTGTTTCGACCATTTTTAACGACTGATTTTAATTGAATTCTACTATTTTGGTCTTTTTATCAATGATTCATTATCATTTATTGCTATTTACCCCTTGGGGTAAAATGCTTTCAAAAATCTGGAAATTTTGTTGCTCTGAGGATACAAATTACAAACCTTTTTATTATTACCTAGATCATTATAGATCTCTAATCTAAGCAAAATTCCACAATATGAATGATTATTGATTATGCCTTTTTGTAGTAAATGTATGAAGGAATAAGGAATGAATAATAATTTTGAGATTTTTTTGCAAAATTATGAATTTGTAGCACTTGTAAAAATGTATCTACAAAAAAGTATGATACAATTTGATCAGATCCGAATTCGGGTCTTATTTTGAGTATAAAAATACATGTACAATTTACAATGGACTTTTGAGCAAAAGCAAAAAACTCTTTGATACTTGGTAGAAAGTAGAAAAATAGGGAAAGTTATCATTCGGAAACTTGATTCAAAAATAGACAAAAAAAAAGAAATTTTCTAAAAATCCTATTTCCAAATTTCCAAATAGAACTTTTCAAAAAATACTGATCAAAAATACTGAATCTTAATGCTTTAAAATTAGTTTTTGTCTTTACTATACAGATACTCTAAAAGACCTAGTCGTATTATGTATTAATATTTAGTATATTTTATCGAAATGTAAGAATAAGAATCATTAAACAGATCAGAATCGGAGTCGATTTTGAGAACAATCTCAAATTTTCTAAAAAAAAAAAGTTCATGAACTACGAGTTTTCTATTTGAAAGTGAAAGTCAAAGGGGTCTCGAATTCGAATCCGAATCTCGATCAAATGAAGCATAGTATGTAATAATAATACACAAGTTAAGATTACCCCCTAAATAAACCACCCTACAGAATAGGAATAGGAATAGGAATAGGAATAGAATACCCGGGTAAGATAATAAAGGGTATTTTATAGAGATGTTTTACTTGATACATTTGCTATGTTGTATTCTACAAGTATTCTGATGATGTCTGATGATGGAGGGGGTAGTTTGAGACATTTTTTGGATTTGGGATCATTATTTGCACCGGAACGGGAACTGACTGACGGATCCGGGCCGACTTTTTTTCCCGTGGATTTTTTCGCCCCAACAACTCGAACAACCAACCGAACCGGCTGATCCTCCTTTCAGGTCATTTCCGACTTCCACCACCGGACAACTTCCTCCACTACCACTACCTAAAAATCACTAAAAAAAGATATTATTTGCATCACTACCACACCACTACTTACCTACATTCATTCATTCTCTAATATTCTGTATAGGTACTTACGAGTATAAAATAAAGTGAATTAAACAAATTCTTCCGACCCCGAAAGAGGAATAAAAAAAAGAGAGAGAGGAAAATCCGGCGGAGATCGGATCATCTAAAAATCATCAACAAGAAAGTAAGTCAACAGATATTACCCTTTAAAATACCTACTAAAAAGACTAAATATGTACATAAGTACCTATAATAAAATAACCACTACTAGGTATAAGTACACCTCACAGGATATTTTGAGGTTTTGTGTTCAAAATGTACCTTCGAAATTCCCAAATTAAGTCAATCTTGAATAGCTATTTAATTAACTATTAAAATAAGAGTTTTTTAAAATCATTCTTCTAAAGCAAAAGCTCTTGATATAAGGTTCTGAAAAGTGAAAACTAAGAATTATATGAGACTAGGTATACTGATATCCTAAAGGGTAAATATATGTAGGGTACCTACAAACAATGATAGTATTATTTTATCGAAATTCAACTCATGTTGGACAATATTGATATTTTTTAACATTTTATTGACAAAAAAGTAGGCAGAATTTTGAGGTTTTTGAAGTCGAATTTGATAAATTAGCTCGGTTTTGAGTTTTATAAAAGGAGACAAAGAAATTGAATTGAGGGTTGAACTTTCCTTCTACAACTTTCTTTCTCTTTCTCTTTTCTTTTCTTTCACTCACTTTTTTTGTTCTTTCTTTCCTTCCGAATTAAATGGAATTAAAATTTTTGGTCTTTTTAAGATACCCCACCCCCTTTGCTTTCAGCTGCTGTTGTGGTGTTAAGTAATTTTGTAATTGCCAGTAGGTACTTAGGTATCTTATCTTTAGCTTATACAACTTTGAAATTGTCAAAAATCAAAGGCCAGCTTAGCTCGCATTCTAAAAATTTCAATATATATACTGTAGGTTTAGGTTAGGTAGGTACTTGTTCTTGTGAAGAATTCTTATTTTTAGTAAGCTTTAAAACTATAAGATACGATACTCGTACATACCCTACGAGGTATCTTAAATTTTTAGCATTTTTTTTTGAAAATTGACTGAAATTATCTAGGTTTAAAATATGACACATGGCCTTTTTCCACGACCAAATCATAATTTTTATTTCTCTTAAAGTCTTCTACTGAGTCAGTAGTAGGTATCCTACTGACTATACTCGAGTAAAAACGTAATTTATAAAATGTACTCATGTATTTTAAAGTTTAGATTAGAAATTAGAAATTATTGGCAAAAAGTGAGCTTTTCTGATAGTAAAAAACTTTTTTTAGTATCATAAAGTACCTACAGATATGATTAATTGGCTCTAAACACTTTGAAGAATTAAAATTGAACTTTACTTTCTAGGTTATCTATAAGGTATTCAGTATTCATTGTTTTTATATGGTGCTTTACACAGAAGCTAAACTGTATTAGGAATTCTATTAGAATTAGAAGGCATAATATTTGACAATTAACTTCTAGTTTGTACTATTATTTATCTGTATTACTAATCATAAGTACATATATTTCGATGTAAAGTACTTTCTTAGGTACTTGAATTACCATTTTTTCCAGATTCCAGCAGAATCCAAAATATGTCTGGATTTTTTTTTTCTGTTTTTAAGAAATATTCTTTTATATTAATAAGAGTATGGTAGTAGATAATGAATGCTGGAATTGTTGAATTGGGGCGGAAGGGGAAGTTTGAGATTTCAATTTTTATTTTTATTTTTTTGGGAGCTCATGCCGTGAATCAAATGGACTTTTATTTCAAATTCTTATATAAACTTGTGTAATACTTACTTACATGGTATATTATCTATTATGTGCTAGCACTAATAGAAAAAAGTCGATACATTTGTTGTATGTAAATATATTTTTTAAACGATTATTTCTCTATAATAATCGGTTTATTTGTTCGGATAAATGAAGATTTGGATGCAAATGATTTCAAAGTTTTGGAAAAATCATAAAATTGAATTTGAATTTTGAATAGGTCCTTTAATATTCATCTAGAAATATTATAGATTAGGTATTGGTTTTTTAATGCCTTAAAAATAATTTTGAAATTGTATAGAAAAATGATAAATAATGGGAGTTTCGGGTCAATTCTTCAGCACCAAAATCATCACCATGAAATGATCACCACACCGAATCCATGGACTATTCCAGGTAGATACTTTAATTACATTTACATAGTTGTATATCTACCTAAGTACAGAGTAGCACTAGAATCATTTTATAAATTGGATCTTTCCAGGTGTTATATCATCACCTCCATCACCATCACCGATTGATGATCCATTATATGATGGCCGAAGGCACCACAAAGGAGGTCATCATCATTTTACTCATCAGGATTCAGGCATCATCAGCCAAAATTCTGCAAATTTTATTGACAAATCAAACTCAAGTAAGTATCAGTACAGTACCCAGCAGTACCCTACCCTAATACCGATACGTATGTATGATCAAAATTTTTAAAATTTAAATTCTTGATTCTTGACACTATCCGTAATTCTACAAGGCTAATACAGAACAAATATCTCATTTAAAGGTCATATAGGTAATAGAGATTAGACACTATAGACATACTTAATTACCTATGTACTAAGGTAATTTTGCTTGCCAATAATAAGGGTCATTAAATTTTAAGAAACATTTTCGAATTTCCAGATAATTACCAGTTTGATTTCGAAAATACTGAAACATAAAAATATCGGTATTACAAAATTCTTCAACATACCTATTTAGGTATCTCGAATTAACAAAGTTATATAGGTAGTCAGACAAATCCAATCTTGATCGATCGAGTTGAAAAACCTTAAATTTTGAGAGAGAAAAAACTTAAAAAATATTAAGATTTAAAAAGGGTATTTTGCATAAAGAAAGAAATACGAGTAGGAAATGAGATCAAAAAAAAAGTTGAACTTTGAGGATCACCTGGAGAGATCATCCCCTCTTATCTTATAATATATCAGTACCTTTTATATAACCCCTAATAGCTTTCCCTCATAATTGACTTTTTTTACGATCTGATCATTTTTGATCTTTTTTATTTCATACACTATACTATTACAGATACTACAAAGTAGATAGATTTAAATAGATAGATAAGTCAAAGTCAGAAAGAAACTTATGAATGACAACTCATTAATTGATAGGCCATAATAATAACAATACTTTTATACTCAAGTAGTACTTATACTGTAGTATTTAGCTGATACTCAAGTAGTACTTATACTGTAGTATTTAGCTGATACTCAAGTCTCAAGTTGTATACTCTAGTACAGATAGTAGTTAGTAATAGATCAACAAGTTAGGCCTAGGTATATCATAAAAAAGATCAATCTTTTTTTTTGTTGATTCAAATTATTGATCCACTCTTTTCAACAACTTTTAGCCAAAATATTTTGACTCTTAAGAGTTTTTAGGTACCCTACCCTACCTATAGATAAAATAGGATTATGAACTGTATTTCTATAAGGTGATTCTACTCGTGAGCCTTTTATTTTTGAAAAAAATACTTCCAAACTAAATAGCCAAAAGCATAGATATTGTAAAATCAAAATTGACCTTTTTTTATGTTTTTGACTCTTATATTTGTATATTTCATATTCTTATCTTTCTTAAGTGACTTTTATATTAGTGACTTGGAACTTGGATAAATATAGAGGTTTCTCAAATAAAATTTTTCAAATAAAGTTTCTGATCCTAAGTACCCTAGCCTTAAGTGAATCCTTTTTTGACATTTAAGGGCCTTTTCAACCACAATTCTGAATTTAAAATTTTAGCTCGCCTTAAGAAACTTATTATAGATCAAGTACTTACCTATAACCTATTCAAAAAATAAAGTTCTTTCAAAAAAGAGAGCAAAAATATCAAAATTTTACGAATTTTTATGTACTCAGGGTTGTAAAAAAGCCAGTTTTTTTTTAATTTTCCAAAAATTTTCGAAATATTTGTAAAAAATATCATTTTAAAGCTAGATTTTACAGTTTTTGATGGTGTTTAAAGTAAATTGAAAGGTAAAATTGTATAATGATGGATTAACACTATTTTTTGTGACTTTAAAGCAGCTGACGTTTTTTTTGACAATTTTTGGTTCCGCCCTGTCCATTCTGAACAAATTACCGGATTCGGGCACTTAACGGATTTTTCCCTATGAAATATTCATTAGGAAAAAACCGAACCGAATCGCCGCAATTTGTCCCGCATCCTTTGACTTTCTCGAATCTCGGAGTTACTGCTTAGCATCTAATTTTTTGTATTTTTGAAATCTATTACCTACTTATTCTGTAGTACTTAGGATTAGTAAAGTATCTATATTGTATTGTATTAGTTACTGGACAATGGACCAATATGACAAAATAAATGGCCATTTCGAGTCATCTCGAAATATAAAAATCCGTTCCGCTCGAGCTCCAAAAATGGCCAAGTACATTGTCCTATACTTGAAAATTGAAAACCGAATCCGAACTAATAATAGGGTCTCATAATAAGGGATATCGAATTTATTTGAAATTTTCAAAATTTCCAAAAATTCTTTATAAAGATCCTGAAATCATAGATTTTATATACATTACTGCAGTAGTGTATCTAAAAAATATAAAAAATTGACTATTTATCATGAAATTCTTCTGTATAGTTGTCTTGAAATTAAATTTCCAAATCGTGTAAACAAGTTTACTTAAGGGGATGATCTTGTATGTTTTAATTAATTTAATTGTTTTGTGAAACTATGGCCATAATTATATTATTTAGACTATTTTATTGGATGATTATTTATCAATTTAGAATTTATGGTGATTTTATTGGAATCTCTTTACAATACAACAATGTCAGCTTCCAGTTTCAATGCAATATTTTTGATAATTCTAAAATAAAGGTAGGTATCAAATCAAATCGGAGTAACATTTTAGAATTCTGGATATATTATTTATTGATCTATTGAAGAAATTGAAGAAAATAGAAATAAAAAAAAATTAAAAAACTAATAGATAATGTAGGTAGAGTTGAAAGTTTACAAGATGGATATGAGAAGGAAAAACTATGAAAAGAAAATAGTCTTTCTAATCTTGTAGCAATTTTTCTTCTTCTTCATCATTGACACTTTCACCTTCCTCCATTAGTACTTCTTTATACTCTAATTGAAGGTTCTTAATTAGAGAACAATCAACATCATGACCTGGTACACTTTGGCTTAATTTTGTTGAGCTGCTTGGGCACTCACTAAAATAATTAGACTTGTCTTGACTCGATTTGCCAAAATATTTCATAAATCTTGAACTATCATTTATTGGATAAATGACCTGCCTTTGTATTTCGCCACACTTGCATTTTAGGGTCATTGTATCCCATATATTTTTTTGTTGGCTATGACGTCGATATCATTTATTCGACAGGATTTTGAATGTTCACCCGATAATTTGCGTATGATTTTCACACAATCTTTCGAAATTAACAATCGATTACTTTTCAGAATTATCATATTTTTCTGAATTTTGATGAGAATTTTCTATTTCAGAATCAGAAACATTTTGAGTAAGATCAATCATTTCAATGTCGTTTATAAGTTTCTTTTTA
>JAQIXA010003226.1:0-14719 GCA_034699045.1 Nanhermannia cf. coronata Gr-Ori-00579
AAAGGTACTTACTAACCATGTACTGTATGTACTTACATAGATACTTTTCAAAAATCTGATAAAATTTAAATCTAGCGTAAATCATGAAACTTAAATGTAATACAAAATTATAATCAAATGGAAATGGAACGCTATACGTACATTTAGGTACCTATGTGTATTATGTTGTATGCACTTACCTATATTAAGCATATACATGCAGGTATGTACATACTACAGTACCATACTATAAAGTGTGTATTATACATACTACTCTCTATATATATATGCCTACTCTTAAATAATAATATTTATGTATTATATTTTGTATCCTAAATTATAATAATACATTTACAAAAGAATCAAATAAAAATCTACATTCATTTTAATAGATTGCGGGCTAGAAATGTAGAAAAAAAAAAGATATATCTATATAGTGTATTTTTTATATATAGGTATTTTTCAGATCCAGATCAGATCAGATCAGAGATAAAAACATTGGACCATGAAAAATACCTGGAATACCTAAACATTGAGTAAATACATTGGCTATATAAATTCATGTATATGATAACTATAGGTAAGGTACTAATGTTTAAGTTGGGTTTGGGTTGTACGATAGGTGTAGAGTAGGTACATATTATTAGTAAAAACCAAAAGCAATAAAAAACGAAGGGTAGTGAGCTTTTAGATGATCGTGAAAGATTTTTTGATGAGGATCATGTACTTGTATTTATAGGTATAGGTTCATATATTTATTTAGGCTATATTTTATAATCTCCCTTCAGGTATGTCAGTCTAATAGTAAGGACAAATCTACCTACGTAAAATAATAATAAAATAATAACTAACCTATGGTACATAAGTACATACATACAAGCTTACATAGCATAGGTATATGACAGGAACCCTGCTATAAATTAATACCCAGATGTATTTTTGCTCGCTATTGAATAATTTGCGTGCATTATAAAGTAGATGGATCAGGGATTTTTTTTCGATTTTCATGATTGACTTAAAAGCGATATTATTACCATTGGTATAGGCTTTGAATTTTGAATTCCGATTAAATAGACTCACTTCTCTTGTGTCATTTAACATTTATCAGCAAATCTTCAAATACGGCAAAATTTACACAAAAATACATACAAATCTACATATGTACATCATGTACCTATCTGTAATACCTACACCATAATCAATCAAACATTGATTGTAAAATATTGCAACTAGTCAGCCTTTACAGAATAAATTCTACTTATAGGCATATCAAGGTAGACCTTGAAAGGTAGTTTTATTAATGTATCTAAGTAGGGTACCTAATTCTAATACATACCTACTAATAAAAAGTGCAGCCGATTCTTCAAACTTGAAATGTTAAAGGTCTTTCCCAATTTACTTTTTGATTTTTTCAAATTATCGATAAAATTTCATTCAATTTTTCTGCTTCATCATGTGTAAAATCTTACTCATTATATTTTTATTCAATTACCAATTACCCTTACAATAAGATAAGAATGCATTAAATTTTACCCTATTCTATTATTCGTTTATTAACGCTCATTTAAATAATATATTAATCTTTAATATAGGGATTTGAATTTGAGGGGTATTAGTGGATTGAGACGAGTGGGTTGAGGGTTGAGTGAAATTAGAGTAGTTAGTTAACAATTTTAATTAAAATAGATCATAAGCTACATCATAAGCGCACATTAACACTCTACAACTAGGCTTTTTTTTAAATTCAATAGTTAGTTAATTTTTTAATTTTATAAATTTTTCTGTCAAATGATTTTTTAAACAATTGCATAAGATTGTAATTACAATAGTTTTGGGATTTTTGATAATTTAACAAAATTTTATATTAAATAGTTTTACTAAACTTACGATTAGCCAAAATCGAACACACTTAACCCACCAATCCCTATTAGGTATTTAAATTTTGAAAGTAATTTTAAAAATGTATGCACCTAATTCAGCCAATTTCACTTATATTTGATTTTATAAGCGATAGGTACTAGGTACATTGATTTAGGTTTCCACTAATAACATAATACATAAGTTATATACCATACTTACGTATATTAAAAGTTACCTTCATATTTCGTATAATAGAACATATTATACCTATCTACTAATCTTTAAATATGTGTAAGTAAAAGTAATAAGTAGACAGTTATAGTTGTAGGGCAAAAAGGTACTTGTATATTAATAAAAGTGCTCTATAAGGACTCTAAGTACCTACTACTTATATTGGGATTTCTGTCGTAAAAATACAGTAGTTCTATGGATATCTTGTCTATAGTACCTATAGTATATGGATAGTATAGAATATACACAACTATAGTATTTTATTTTAGTACATATCTAGTAGTAGGGTAATAGGTATAGTACGAGTATAAGTAAATCAAGATTTAACAACCAACCAACATTCTGAATAAATAGAATATACACGTATGTGATATTATGTAAGCAAATGTTATAGTTATGATAAAAATGAAATATAAGTAAGTAAGAAATAAGAATTATGATGATCAATAAAATATCTTTTATAAGCTTGCATTCAACTTTCTCTTTTTTTTTTTTAAATTGATCTTGAAGAGCAAACTCCAATGGAGAAAGCAAGCATTGGAGAAAGTATAAAAATCCAAAAGATTCCTGAGGTTTCTTTCTTGGATCTTCTTTCCCTGCCTCTATGATCTTTTATTATTAATACAAATAGATAAGAAGTCAATGTCAAAGGATTCGATGGTGGTGGTTTGCTTTTAGCTTAAAATACATTAAATATGTACATAGTAGTAGTACATAGTACATGTACATATTAGAAGTACTACTTATATGTTGTAGTAATAGTGGTATGGTGGTAGATAAATACATAAAGAGAAAAATGATGATTCTCTCTCTCTCTCTCTCATCTTCAGTCTCCATTCAATTTCCTCTTCAAGAGTTCATTTCTTTATCTTTATATCTTTCCTTTCTTAAGTAATAGGACTACTGTAATAGTGTATACTGATGATAGTGCCATACTACATAGTATTATCATTTCTATTTCCATTTATTTCCTTTTTGCCTTTTATATTATACTCCTACCCTTTTATCTATACTACACCCTGCTGCTAGTCTGCCTACGAGTATACAGATTAATAGTCACGTATGTAGTATAAATGTGTTGGTAAACATTATTTCTCATTTCTTATTTCACTTATTCATTCCAGAAATATCAACCTCAGGACGATTTAAAAAATCAAAAACCAACTACTTATTACGTTTTGTATAAGAATTAGTAATTAATAGGTAGGGTACTAAGGCAAAAATGTCCCTCATTTTTCTAAAATTTAATGACATTAATTGTTGACTATTATTTCTTATTAAAGTTTAAAATATTTAATATAAAATCCAGGAATAAATTGTGTTTATATCTACTTATTGTATTTACTTAAAAACAGTATGCTTAATACTACTTACTTCTCAGCTAGTCTAGTAGATGTAATGTATTTAACAACCTATCTATGCAATGCTATGCAAAAGTAAGTATCTTCATTTATAAACTATACAAAATATGAATTAAAGGAGCAGCAGAAAGAAACTTTCCGGCAAGTCAGCCAGAGATATTCGAGATCTTTTAAGTCAAGTTTCAAATACTTTATGTCCACCACCTTGTAGCTGTATTTCTAGGATCTCCGAATTTCTTCAAGAAAACATATTTACTGGATTAGTTTCTCGTAAGTTGCAGCTTATTTAAAGATTTACTCTACTATTTTACACTTTCACTTTATATTTTATATATATTTACATGAGCATTATAGTTATCATTGCATCAGTGTTATAGAATTAGTCAGACTGCTTATATTTTCTATTTCTTATATACTTCAATAATAAGAGCGAGAAAGCAATTCAAAAATACAAAAATTTAAATTTTGAAAAAATATTGAAAAAGAAAAAAATATCTAAAATTTAGTATTTTCAAAATTTTGAAAAATCCTGATACACGTTTAACTTAAAATTTCAAGCTGATTTCAGTGATGAAAACCGTTTTCTCCTGTCTCGGCCGAGAATATAGCTCGTTTAAATTCTCAAACTTGTATTCTTTTACATATTTACTAGTAATAGAGTAGAACGTCCAATATCTTAATTACATTAATATATGTCCTTGATATCGTTCTAATGTACATACTTATATGAATGTAATGTACATAAAATTACATTTATATGTACCCTAGTACTTAGTACCCTACATATTACAAAATACGTAGATAATATCAAATTCCGGTTTTTTTATTTAACACGATCAATGACATTTTACACAAGAATGAAAATTTATTCATTTTGTCGTCTAAAAAACTTTAACATGTTAAGCTACGATAACGATAACGATTATATTACAATAAAAAAATAATTTGTCAATCAGAAAGCTCATTAATAATTTAAAGAAAAAAAATAGTTAAAATTAGTCTAATTTGGAATAAACAAATATTACTACTTGTGTGTGAATTAAATCATTTATTTAGTGTATTTCATGAAAGCGAGCTTTCAGCTTGAAAACAATTCTTGTAATATTGTGTTAAAGGTTGGTTAGTACAAGTTCTAGTAGCTTAGTACCAGTTCTAATTGTACTATTTTTCTACTTGTTCTTATGATACATACAATTTCAAACTATATAGTATCTAATCTAATCTAGCTGATATAAAGTTCCACTTGATGCTAATTTGAAAACTGTGATGATGACAATATTCAAATGGAAAAATAGTGTGAGTCACAATTGAAAAGTTTTGCAGTAAACCCGCTTTTCTAGTGCAGATTAAAAGACCGGTATGGAAATTCATGGGAAATACACTATACTATAATGGTATACCTATGTATATACAGAGTATGGAAGCCAGCGAGAGCAACTCGTTAACTTTAAGGACTATTGTTTTGCAAGTCAATTCCTTAAAATAAAATGGAAATTACTGTAGGCGAACCAAGTGCCTAACAAACATGATTCTGGTGCAAAGTAGCAAATTATCTCCTTAATAAAAAATGCAAAATACTGACATTTTTCCTTAATACATATAAAATAATACCTACCTACTATAGGTTCTATTATACCTACTGCCTACTACCCATATTTCCAACACTTTATTTGTACCTTTTTGTTCTCTGATCCTGAGTATGAGAATGAGAATGAGAATGAGTGGTACTGTGCTGGGGCTGGAAGTACATTCATATTTAAGCAGCTTAAGTGCTATTATACTAATGTTTATAAATTTATAAAATATAATTTTTTTGTCTGTAATTTGAAATTTGTACTCTTCAGTTACAGATGCATATTATTATACCGATATACAAAATGTACAAAATAAAAAATATAAAGTGAAAGTGTAAATAAAATAGTAGAGTAAATCTTTAAATAAGCATGAACTTATGTAATATATATTATGCTGTAATTTTAAATTTTAATAAACTACATAAATAATATATAAAGTTTAACTTTGACATAATATTAGTATTTTATATAGCATATATATATCCTTACATTTGATATGTGACAATGCAATAGTTAGATATTTCCTAAACTTGTTTTTAGTTTTATAGTACAGTATAGTGTACTTACTACCTACTGTTTACCTAAGAATAATAAGACTATCGAATAAGGTAGTATATTATCCTTAGTTATAGGGTACCTATTATTGTTAGTGTGTGTATAGTAGGTACTTATCAAAGTGTAAATACAAATGATAATGGAAATTCTTTTCAATTTTTTTTTTATTTTTCAACATCACCAACTCCATTGTCGAATAAATTTCTTAATAATAGTGAAATTCCTATATGAAAGTCCTATACTATTAGAGCTTATAGTAGGTAACCAGGTATGTAGGAAAGCTTATCTACATCTTGAAAGGTAGGTAGGTAGTAGGTAGGTAGGGTACTGTAGGTAAAAAAAAAGTTTGAAAAAAGTTACCAAATAAATCAATATAGGTACATAGCAGATAGTGAGTAGTGTAAATACAATACATAGGTAGTTACTTATATGTACATTGGTATCTGCATAAAAGAAGATTTAGAAGAGATAGAATTTTTTATTTTAATTTTAGCAATAGGTAGTAGTAAATACTAATATACATACATAGATGATACGTATATTTTTTTTGAGTTATTTTTGTGTCTTATTTTATTACACTCTAATAAAACCGATATCAATCCCTCCATTGCATAAGTGAGATATCACAAAGAAAAAAATGTTTTACAAAAACCAATATATTTATTTTTTTCAAAAACCTACCTACTTCTACTAACAGTAGGTAACAGAGTATGTACAAATAAGTATAATATAAACTTTACCCTTTTTTCCAGATTTATGGATTTATCACATCACATCACGACCTAATATTTCTCAAAATAATATTTTTTGAAGCAGCATCTTTCTTAACTAACAATATATGTTATACAATAATTGTATATACTGTAATAAGGTCTAAAATTTCATTCAATTGTAAGATTCAATGCTAAAAAAATGATGAAAAATATTTGGTTTTTTTGTTAAAAATATTCAATTAATGTGTAAAATTCAATATACCAATATTAGTACTTACGTAGTACGTACGTAGTTATTAATGACATTTGAAATAGATATTTAGAATTTAAAATGAGATTTTCAAAATTCAAATAACCAGAATATGTAGGGTTTATATGTATGTGTCAGTATGTTGTAGTTGTAGTAGATATATGTATTTGGTATGTCAGAAATTTTAAAAAAAAAACTCAAAATTGCACATGGCCACAGAGTGACAGGTGACAGGGAGTCATAATTCTTTTTTTTTCTGAATTTTTAAGGGAAAGTTGAGCATGACGGAAAACCTTATGTTTTTTGGGTTAAAATACTTTACCCGGGACTATTTTTCTACGAGTATGATACAAACTATATGTAGGGTACTTGTACATACTAATACTAAGTGTGAGTGTGTAAAATCTATGTAAAACAGAGTAGGTATATGGTAGAGAGAAATGAAAAAACAATGGATTTCATTTTGAAGTGCTTTTAATAAATTTCTCATCTCTCACAGCTGGAAGCAGGCTGGCTGACTGACTGACTCACTGAATCTAGCACTAGAATCTAGCACTAGTACAGGTTTTATTATTTCATATTTTATATATTTATCTTTATGTACCTAGAACTTTATATTGTTAGGTAATCTAACAGTATTGGTGTATTACTAGAAAATCGCAGATGATTCCAGACTTTAACTAAAACTTTTCATCATTGAAATTTAAGTTTAAAAATAAATTAAAATCAATATATTTTTGGTATTTGGAATAATTAAAGTTTGAATATTGAAAGTTTAGTATACCAACATACCAACATACCAACATATATCATATATACTTTTATACTTATTATAATTACCTACAAACAAGTATTATATAATTGTACGGTATTGTACCTACCACTATTATTATTACATGCATGTAAAGCTACTCATAAAACAATCACCAGAACAAGAATTAATGAAACGAGAATTTTTTTCCAATCTGAAGAATGCTCGAAATTTGGAATATAATACAGATATAGAGAGATATATGTAGTAGCATTGGTACAGTATATTCGCGGTTTGTATAAGCAAAATATATGCTCAAATTATTTACTTAAATTTTATATCACATCACAGCACTTCACAGATTTTATTTGGATAAAATGCTTTCTACAACATATTCTATTCTATACTATAGTAATCTGTATTTCCTTTATGTATTTGTTTTAGGGTTAGTGTATTTTTCTATTCATTTTATAAATTTGTAAAGCACAAGAATTTGTTGTTTTAATTGGCTTGTTTTTTTAAATATGTGCTTTTATTAATCCTATATCTATCATAATCATATCAGTAGTAGGTATTGAAAAATATAGTACCCTACCTTACTAGACTAACATAAAGTCTCAGAGTCTCACAATCAGTTTTAAGTCTCAATTCTTGGCACTTAAAATTGTAATGATACTATCGATTAGAAATAAAATTAGACGATTTTTTACAAAATCTTTCTCATTGATTGTACATATGTACGTATTTTCACAATAACTATGCAAACACATTGTTTAACAACCCTACAAAGACTGCTACTAGCTATAGCTTGTAGTACAGTAAATTGATTTTCAATAAGTAAATGAAATATTGTATTAGAGAAATCTTTACTAACAAAGGATTTTATTTTAACAAGGTAAAATATTATAAAAATAAAAATTGTCATAAGAAGTATCTTACTTGTTGTGCTGATGACTCCTTGAGAGACATTGAACAAAGTGCTTCCGTCGAACGAGTCGGGTGCCGAGTTGGTTTGTTTTTTAGCAAAAAATCCTCGTCGCTTCTCCGTCTCAGCCGACCTGATGGCCGAAATATGCTTAGAGTCGAGTATGGGGAGGGTTGAGGATTTATTTCGACGTCCACAGCCTTCGAAGTGGACGGTTGGTGGTCCAGCCGTCGAAGTACTAGGTATAGATGAACATTGAGCACTAGAACTAGAGCAACTTGGTTGTTGTTGTTTTTGTTGTTGATGTTGTTGATGCGAAGTCTCTGGTATTGGAAGTGAAAAAGCGATTGTCGGCCTGACAGCTGCAGAGGGCTTGAAGGAGGCTGAAGTTCCAGGCTGATTGAAATCACCTGGCTCTTCTGGTGGTCCTCCTGGAATAGACGTGGATCCTTCATCCGGGTTTAAAAAGTGTACTTTAAAGTGAGTGGAGCCACCAGTGTGTGAGGTGTGTTGATCGGCCAAAGCGATTGGCAGACTTGTTGGAACTTTGATTGTTTTCTCGGTCACTTGTTGCTGCTCTTCATCATCATAAGAGGGGATTTCAACACCACAGATCTCGCAGGAGTTAGTCTGAAGCTGAATATAAGGGGTGGTATTGGTAGTGGCATCGAAATCATGAGTTCTTTTAAATTGTGGTTCTACCACGTGATCTTTTCCTCTTTTACTCGGCGGTGGTTCGTATAAATGTGATTTTGGTCGAGAGACCAGGTCTGTTGGTCTTTTCCTCAAAGTGTGGATATGGTCTTTGGGCACAAAGGAGAAGAACGGAGTCCAGGGTTTCTCAGGGAAATGGTTCCAGTCGAAGGACCGCCAGCGACGGAGTGGAACACCGGTTTTTGACAATTTCTTTGGTGGACATTCACTGTGACTGTGACTGGATATCTGAAAAGAGTTAAATTTTATTTTTTTAAACATTTTTTAAAAATTTCGTCATATTAATATTCTGCTCTTTAAGATCATAAAATCGTACCAAATAAGAATTCTTCATAGGTAGGTAATTTAAATTTTTGTTGTAAGTTTTTCATAAGTATCGAGTTTTAAGTTTAAGATCTTTGGATATGGATTTTATACTGTATTTATGTACATACTACATACTTAAATTTTAATATGAAATGACGCAATTATAAGACCTTGAATTTAATTTCAAGTTCGAATTCAAACAAAAGTGTAAATTATTTTTGCTACTTTGTATCTGTATATCTACTTTTACTTAAGTAGGGTACTAAAGTAGAGTACCTCTTTAATTAGAATTAATAATTATTCTACAATTTTACTTACTGATACTACATTAATAGAGCTATTAGCTAGCTAAGCGTTATGTGTAAATTAAAGCTTACTCAAAAATAAAATGAGCTTACTCAGCATGAGATTGGATCAAAAAAGAAATTTAAATTGGAAAACTGTTATTCTTATTTTCTTACCTACTAAGCTATAATATTGCTTTAACTCTATTTAATAATGATCTACGGATACTAATACAGAATAAAGTAGTACATATCTGTAGTAGGTAGGTTGAATTGAGCTGAGAGAAAGTTAGACAACTTTTTCCAGCTTTGATTTTTGACTGATTGTCTTTAACTTTTAAATTATTTTCAATTTCTACAGATATACATTATAATGTGAAGTATACCTACAGTTGTGCTTACTATCAGTACATACTTTTACAATCAGTATACTTATCAGTATATCAATCACCATGCTACTTGTATGTAATACACAACCCACAGACTTTGAGGTTTTTTTTAATATAAAATAAAACAAGTGTGTATATACTGTATTAGAAGTTGGCTGGTACTATACTATAGTATAGCCTTTGATTATGTAACTGTCATTACCTCATTCGAAAGTCTGTGAAAGTAAAAATAGCTAAGCCAGAAAAAACTCGGAATTCTCCAGCGAGTTTAAAAACTTTCTAAATTACAATATTATATCATTTGGCACATAGTGTAGATACATAAGTACGTTACATATACTTACTTTTAATAAATTGAGTTTATATTTAGACATTGTATTAAAATTTGTAAAGACAAGACAAAGTTCTTATACAAGTACATTCTTATATAAGTATATTACATTAAATTTACAAAGAAAAGCTGATATTGAATATTGACATACAGACAAGTACATGTACCTATGTATTCAGTATATTATGGTAATATATTGGATATAATAGAGATTTATTTTCATCATGATGTATTCGTAGGTACTGAAACTAACACATAATTTGAAACTTTATCCTTCCTTGGTCTGTATGTTATATCATTCAAAGTTTGTAAAAATTTAAATTTCTTTGTAAAACTAACAGGTTCATTAATAAGATTTCAAATTTCTAATCAAAGAATAAATCAATTTTGTTCATATTTCAGTATACATATATTCTTCCACTTCTAGGATGTCAAAATGACAAAAAATCCAATTACATTTTATCAAATTGAAAAAATTCAAATTCTAAGACTTTCATTAAAATAACTTTAATGCAAATCTGTTCTCAAAAGTCAGAATTATAAACGTAAATAAATCTGAAAAAATCAAAAATCTTGACCTAGTCCTGGCCCGTGAAAGATTTCAAAAATTAACTTGTTACGAGTTATTTTGTTATTTATATATGTATACTTTCTTCCATTAGTAGATTACATTTTGGCCGTGACACATTTCCTTTGAACTTGTGACCACCTGAAAGCATATTTTGCTGGCTCAACAAGAAGTTATTTTTTTCTATTTTTTTCAAATTTTATATAAAATATTGTAAGTAAAAGATCAGCAGGGATTCTGTCAAAATGAGATCATTATTAATACATACCTACATACTTGCTTTTATATTACATTTACATATTGCCAGAGCCAGGATCCGCCGAGTTTTTGACTTTATTTAATCTTACAATGTACCTAAGTACATTAGTACATAGTATATCTACATACATAGTATAGTATATCTGTAGTCTGTAGTATTAGTAGTACCCTACTTATGATTAGTATGTATTTACATATGAACAAGAGTAAATATAAATACTGTTAGGTCATGAATTAGGCATGTGAATGTAAAAATATCAAAAAGCACTCACATCTTGAGAGACAAGTAGCAAGAAGTAGATAGAGCCTCTCATAGTCAGATCTCAGCTCATATTTTTCTAAGTAATTGAAACTGACAGGAATTTTATTTAAATGTAGAAATATCACCTACTCGTCAAGTCCTACTCAAAGTATATAAACTACATACCAATATTCTATATATCTATGTAGTTGTATGGTAGTAGTTACAGATATTAGATAAGTACTAGAGTATGTATAAAGTCTAGAGTAGCACTATAATTAAAATGACTATTCTATATTTATACATTTCAAGTTCTTACTTTTATTTCAATAATAATTTATCTATTTTTTATTCTATACTACTTAAATTTGCAGGCATATTTCTAATATCTATCTGTACTTTTAGGTCTTGTGGTCGATTCTTATGATAAGGTACTTGAGTTATGTTTGTGGCTTTCCCCTAAAAATCCACATATTATTTGTATGTGTGTTTATACCTAGTCTAAAAAACGAAGACTAACAACCTGACCTGTCTAGATCTACCGAGAAACAAAGATTGATATATTAGCACTAGTTCTAGTGATACTTAATATTTTTCCCCTTTCCCAGATACCTACTATAAGTACAGATATTACTATGTATGGTATTACAAAAGTGTGTTTAATGTATTTAATGTATTTTAGTATTCACTGGTATGCACATATTTATAAAAAGATATACCTATAATAAGAGTAAATAAAATAAAGAATAAGATTGATTCATCTTATTTTTAGAATTAGTGGTAAATGGTCTGCATGGTCTGTATAACAAATAACTATTCTATTTTTCTGATAATGGGCAAAAATTAGATAAAATGGTATGACTTTATAGATAAGTATATATGCACCCCTCCTTTTATTATAGTAAAAATAGTAATACAGTAAATAGAAATAGGTAAATATATTTTTAGACACATTCTCAGACATGGTTTGAGGTAATCAGATTAAAGAATTATCTCATATATACAAAATACGCAATGATTTTTTTGATTTTTATTTATAATGTATAAAAATGGTATTTTAAGTGAAGTAGGTAAAACTTATATACCCGCATAGTTCAAGGTAGTACCTAGTACTCGTAGTGTAATGTGTGTGAGTAATGTAATATCAGTATTTTTTAGGTCTGTCTGAAAGTTTTGAATTTCCCCATGGATCTGAACTGGGGCTGGGAACAAGTAAAGTACGTCGAAAATCACTTTTGTGTTTTTGCTCAAGCTCAAGCCCTCGTCTTAAGTTTAAATCCTTCACTTTCTTCCCCCCTAGAGTATTTTTTTTTTACCCCCAAATGTTACCTACTCATATTTGCATTTGCAGCCAGCCAGCCGAATACTAACTAGACTACAAAGTATAAAACATCTACTAACAATAAGATACTATAATTGTTGGTATATTGTATAATTGCTTTCTAAATTCTAAAAGCAGCCATAGAAAAAATATCAAAATTACTAACAGACATTTTATATTCAAGATGAATCAAATATACATACTTAGGTATGTAGGTATTTTCTACATAGGTATGGTATACTACTAAATAGTAGCGTATTTATGTTATGTACTTGGTGCTTATGAGCTAAACTTGTCTGTGGAATTCTGATGAAAGTCAATTTGACGCCTCACCATTAGTTTTAAACTTAAAGGATTATTCATTGGGAAGTAAAATCGGTTCAACCGTGACCTAAACAGCTTGCAGTTTCAATTCAAATTTTAGGATCCAAAATCCTTAGTTCAAATTTAGAAAATTTTTAATCTTAATACTGTATTGTAGTGCTCTACAATACAATACCTAAATATTTTTTATAAATATCAAGAATATATCCAATACCTAAGTGTAGGGTACCTAATTTTTGTTTTTTTTTGTTTTGTATACACTACCTATATATCCACCCAACCCTATTTTAAGTATTTTTATAAAGTCCAATGTATATTTTAGTAAGACTTTTAGCTTTCTTCAAGTACCAAAATTAATCCAATGACTACGAGTACCATACCAATACTAAAGTACTTTGACAAGTGAATCGAGTTTTCTAGAATAATAAATCCAAACTTGAGCTGGAATTGGAATTGGTACTGGTCTTGTCCTGAGTCCTCTGGTCTGGCACTTGAGTCTTGAGGAAAGTGAACCACGATCACGGTGGATGCTCATAAGTATTAACTTATTGACTTTGGAATTAAATGAGCATTTGAAATTGACGAAATTTCTCCCTGCACTTTGGCTTCTCTACTATCTAATTGAATATAAATTGTTCTTGTAGGTTTTGAGAGTTTTGGTGTGGTGGTTGGTGGTGATGGTAAAATGATTTTTATTGCTTGCTCGATTATTCAACCCAAGCCCAAGTCCCTTGAAAGAGCTCTTTAGGATACTTAATATAATTTCATTCATGGTGATTTCTCATACTCATCAGCATTAATGATCAAAGACGTGGAAATAAAGAACTCACTTTGTATAATGGACTTTCCTTCGAATGTCTTGTAAAATTCTAAATTATACAAGCATGTCCTACAGCAAAGTCAAAATTGTTCAAGACATTTTGAGTTTTGCCTAAATTCGTTATTTCTTCTTTTTACTAACTAACATTCGACTCGAATCTCCCTATTCCTATACTCGAGTTGAATTTTGAAATGGTAATTGAATAAATTCTTATGTTCAAACTTATATGTAAATACAAATATAAAAAAAGATCAACTGAAACAACAAGTCTTTTATTTCGATAAATTTTTGTCATGAATAAATGAGAATTTGAATTCTCATAGTAAAATAAATATGTACTTATAACCTTAATTATGTATATCAATATATATTTTGAAAATAAAATATTTTCATGTTTACTGCAATATTTTTTACGAAATCTTACCAAAATATTTAAAAATTATCTAATCCTAAGTTCTATTAGTGCAAGTATATTTTTTACGTGCCTATCTATTTTGGTGTTTTCATAGTGTCAATAGCAGTATTCCTTGCTTTAAACTTTAAAGGTGTAAACCTTTTAAAAGTAAAGTAGGGTTGCTACTTAATTTAATTATTAATTATTGTAGAAAATAAAATGTCTTTTAGATAGTACCTATGTATTCTTAAATCAGTAATTTATCTGATACTGAGAAGCAGACAAGAATGTATTTTCTCATTCAGCAAAAGACAATAATAATAATTACAGATATAATCTCAAAAATTAACTCTAGCCCTACATGACTATAGGTACTTGGTATTTATTAATGACTTAAGATTAAAATGTCCCCCTTTTTGGCTCTTTTTGACCCCCAAATCGTGGTTAAGTTTGGTTAGTTTAGGTTGGTTTAGGTTAGGTCAGGTTATGTTAGGCTAGGTAAGGTTAGACTAGGTTATATTAGGTTAGATTTGGGGTCAAAGTGATACAGGGGTTAAAAAGAGTGTCGAT
>JAQIXA010003227.1:0-14716 GCA_034699045.1 Nanhermannia cf. coronata Gr-Ori-00579
GTAGACTTCGGGTTCACGACCTTCATAAACCTACAAAAAAATCCATTAAAAAATTCATTTAAATATTCCCTAACCATAAGAGGTAAACCTTACTCCAAAGACAGGCCCATATTTTTTATATCTCTCAATGTCATCATAGTGTTGAATTCTTTTGTGAAGTTGTGAATTACTGCCAAGGAAAAATGACAAATCCGCCACTGGGATATCCAGTTTTTCTATCAACAAAAAAGTATCTTTTATAAATATTTTACAAATCTTGAAAATTATGACAAACCCAATGTTCCATAGTTCCAACGAGCGTAAATTACTAGACCGATTAGTAAAATGGCAATGATTGCCAATATGCAATATAAAACTATTAAAATCATGCTATCTTTAATTTTTTTAAAGAAAATTGCCTATTACTGATTGTAGATCTTTTCTTTAGTAAGTTTTGTTTTGACTGACCAGTCAGTTAGTGAATACTAACGATAATATTTGACAATCAAGAATTAAAACCAAGCTAATTTAAGATAGGGTACCTACTATCAATATAGATATAGATGTAGGTGTATAAATATTTATATGGTAGGTTAAGCTATATTTGATGTCCAAAATAAAAAGCAAGGTCAGTTAATTAGCTCGAGTCTCGAGTGCATCCAAATATGTAAATATGTAATGGACACTTTTAAAGGTATAATTTCAAGTTCAAGTATAATTCAAGTCAAGTATATTCAAGTATATTTATACATATTACATAGGTAGGGTATGTATAAATACGATGAAAGGGGCCATTCTCCCAGACATTTTGTCTGTCTTTATTCTAACCATAAGACTTTTTCAATGTTTTAAGTTATTGGTAGGCATATAGGAATTTTCGTTTTATCTTTATGTATCAAGTAATGAATTATCTTGAGTTTACTATAAACAGAAGTTTTACTGTACAATGTAGACTGTAGTGTATATGCTAAGTTTTCAAAATAAATAGTATTTAGGATCAAACTAATCGCAAGTATGTAAGAGCTTTTGTAATGATTTTTTATACTCGTATTTACAGATTTGATTTCAAGGCCATTATTATCAACTTATATGAACTTATCAAAAGATTTATCATTCTCATTCTCATCGGATTCATTTCAATTTCAATTTACTGAACTACGTATATTTACTACGTAAATTGTAAATAGCCTTTATAAAGTAGGTAATATATTAATGTATAATAAAAACAATTATCTAGTGTACCTACATTACTTAATAAATCAATTTTCAAGCATTTATTTAGCTAGATCATACAAGTATTTGCTTAATATCATTAATTATTATTTGTATACCATTTGTAGGGTACAGAAGAACCGGTGTATATAAAACTTTAAGATTCTTGATATTTATATAACAATCTTAAAACTATTGAATATCCTTAATAACAAATTAGTTGGACATAGACTTAAGCGACCTATGCTAACTACAACACAGTACTTAGATGCCTAAAAAGGTTTTTAGCTCAAAAATATTTGAAAATTTACAATAAAGATTAGTCATTTTACAAAGCTAAATAGATTAATTCAGTCTCATATTGACATTGATTGGAATTTCTTAAAATCAAATTATCAAAAAAGGGCATAATTTCAGAACTGTATGGTTGATTCCTGATACAATTTAAAAATGATGCAAGTTCGGTCGAAATATTTTGACTGGTACAAATATTAGTAAATTTGCAAGATTCGATAAGGCCATTACAAATGACCAAGTTCAAATACCCAAACAATGGATAAAATTTCTCAATGGAAAACCTCGGTGTTTTCCCATAAATCCAGTTCCAGCTTTGTAAATCTCGTTTAATTTTCTCTAAACCTTCAAACCATTCATTTGTTGGGTTGACCAGTTGAAATCCCCTTTGTTTTTCAAGAAATTTTCGACCTTTTACTTGACCTTTTGAATCAGTTTTGAGGTATTCAAGACCTATTGATGAAATTTCATTCTGAAAAGTTTAAAAAATTATATAGGGTACTTCAAATTTAAGAAAACAGATTTTGGGTTCAATTTTGGGTTCAAATGCTAAAAGTATGCTTTGAAGCAAAATTTACTTTCCCAGAGGCAAATAAAAATATTATTGTTATATTTTAATTAAATTACTTTTTGCTCAATTTTAGAGTCTTGGCCTAAATCGATGGCACAGTGGTGATAAGCATTTTCCTTCAAAATATTCGAAGCCCATCCTGAAATCTGATTTAATAAACTTTATTGAAATTATAAGTTAGAAGGGAACAGACTTTCATGTTCGACCATACTAGACATAAGTATCCTACCCTACAAAAGATGCTTTATCCTTATCATAGATACCCAAAACCATTTATTTTCCAAATTCACTAAATATAACGGTTTTTGTAAGATCAAATACCCAAAATTTCATAAAAAACATTCAAAATCTAGTCAATTTTAATTATTGGCAATTCAGCCATGCTATTTCTTATGGGATTTTGACCAAGAAAATTCAAAAACCGTGGTATTTCGAGAACCTTTGAAATTCTTGAATTTTTTTCTTTAATAATAAGATAAAGCAAATTTTGGACAGGCATTTATCAAGGTCCAAGGACACATATAAGAATGTTTACTTGTTTATCTATAGGTAATTACTTTCCAAGATTCCTTCAAAACCCTACTCATAATATCCACACCGACTTGTTTATTGAATCCACTATTGTCCGTAAAAAAAGTGCAATTTAAATGAGCTCTTTGACTATCTTGAACAATTATCCCACCACCCGTTGATCTTCTTGCAATTGGTAATTTATTTTTAACACCAATTTCAGTCCATGGATTTGATTTTTTACCCAGGATTATACAAGGTTTATTTGCCGACAATAATAATATGGGATTTTTGTCAAAATTTTTGAAATTTTTTAAAATCCATTTTTCCAGTGCAAGGTTTGCAAAAATATCATTTGATTGGGAAATAAAAACAGATTTTTCAAAATGTTTCGATCTTGGTTTTGAACTGAATAATCGGTTGGCATTCACAGGTTTACTTTGAGCCAAAATTTTGAACATTTTTACTTATTTTTAGGATATTAATTTCAAATTGCAAAAGTGTATATAGGTAAATGAAATTTTTTCAAAGCTTTACAGCTATTTATATTAAATTATTATCTATTATGATTTAATTTTTGATCACAATTATCGAATTTTTTTTTTGTATTTGTAAATGAATCGATCGTTCACATCTCATTATAGAAATTATAGGTATGATAGATGCTTATGATTAATTAATTAAATACTAGAATTATCTAAATACATGCTTATTGTTAATAATATTATTCAAAATAAAATACGATTTTAGGTAAATTTACCAATATAATACCAAATTTTTTAAATGATCAACATGGTATATAAGGTATTGTTTGTATCTAAAGTCCAATAAAATTATTCTGTATAATAACAATGACCTTTATACAAACTGATTAATTTATCTCAAAAACTATAATATAAACGATTATCTGATAAGATATAATTTCATTTAATTAAATGGAACTATTACCTTTAAGTTTATGTTTTCCCTAGAGTTTCCCTTTTTCCTATGCCTATCAGTAAGTATTCGGACGGATATAAATCAACATTTCTTTTATTGAACATGTAATTTTTAGAGGATCTATTTTGAATAATTATTCAACTTTTTTAATGTTTATTTCCTCCTTTAGGAATACAGTATATTGCCCTACAATGTACATATACTTCATATACTTACTTAATTATGCTAATGATTAGTTTATTAATAATTATTAATTTTTTAAAAAGAGATGCTTCTAAATTAGACATCATACAGTAAAATAGCGAATATTTATATGATTGGATAACTTGCAAAGCCAGTGATCCCACAGTCTAAAAAGGATGAACGGGTAATTCGGAAATATCTTAAAAAAAATGTACAAAAATTAATATCAAAATAATTTTATGCTTATTACAATCTAAACCCTTTTTCTCCCCAGTTTGAACCCCATGAGTTTTTGATTATCCAGTAATCCCAGCCATTTGAACTACCATATCTACCAAAAATAAATCAAAGTTCAAAGTAAGTTCCTACAATACTTGAAATATTTCAACAATATGTTATTTGTCTCAAAAAGCTCTTAAAATCAATATAAAAAAATGTATACTATGGTCAATTATAGGTAATTTATGAAATTGCAATGTATCAGTAATTTCTTACCCAACCGCTAGTACAGCATGATTTGGCATTGAGTTGATACAAAAAGGACTACAAATTATGTTAATTAGCGAAAAATTAGGAATTAAATATAAGTATTATAGGTAGTTAAACTTTATATAAATGCCACTAGTATATGATTGAAGTCCATTGGCATCAAGTGCTACTGAGATCTAAATTATTACAGATCAGATTAATATTCACATTAGCTGTTATTAATAAATCGGTTAAAACGGGCCTTGCACGAAAGCCCGTTCTGGTTTAATATAAGATTAAAAATAACTAATTTAGTTATAATCTATAAATCCTAAATATTAGAAATTTAGATGTTTTTTTAACAATTATTGTTGAATTTTCAAAACTTTTCGCCAAATAAAAAAGGCAAAGCTACATATCATTCGAAAGAGCTCATCGAGTATCAGAATAGATATAATAGAATATACAAATTGGCCCAAAGCGCGAGCGAGGAAATAAAAGACGGACAGACCTGACGGGCACTGTAGCCTTTTTTTTTTTTACTCATTTTCAATAGTGCTGGCTAATAAAGGTATTTACCGGCCCATTGTTATAAATAGCTTCAGCCAGA
The DNA here is from genome assembly GCA_034699045.1 of Nanhermannia cf. coronata Gr-Ori-00579. NCBI lineage: Eukaryota > Metazoa > Arthropoda > Arachnida > Sarcoptiformes > Nanhermanniidae > Nanhermannia > Nanhermannia cf. coronata Gr-Ori-00579. The sequence continues at coordinate 4,767 of JAQIXA010003227.1, forward strand.
GCCTGATCTGAATTCTCGACATCTTTATACCCGGACAGATTACCATTTGGCCAATTACACGTTTTCTAAATTGGAAATAAAGTTACACTGTACCTGTATTGTAATTTGTATTCTAGGATTTCAAAAAGTTGAAAAATTCTAATCTTACATTTTGATTGTAACGACAAGTGTTTGATTTGGCTCCAGTATAAGGATAACATTCATCACGATCTATACCACCACTTGTTTGTAGATATTTAAAGGCATCATTCTACATATCGATATATCAGTAATATCAAGTAAAATTTTTATAAAAGTACCATGAATCCGCCTTCCTCGCAAGTATTGTCTATTAACAATTTCAATTTATATAAAAGTTAGTATTCATAAGTAGTTAATTCAGTTCTATAAACCAAATTTTGGCCAAATTATATTTTCGTATAAATGCGATTGAAATATAGGACCAATTTGGATTTGGAGTTTTAAGAGCTGAATTAAATTAAAAATCTATTTTTGAATAAAGTATCTTTAAGATTTCGCTTATTTAAAGAATTTTAGAATACTTCCAACACAATCAAGTAATTGCTGTTCTGACAAATCTGTGAGGATTTTAGACCCATGAAGAAAGTCAGCTCCTTCTAGGGCTCCAGTGCTGTCAGAGAAAAGTAAATTTTCAGAACTGAATTTATCCTAATTATCCTAATTATTGAACTATATTGACACCTATATAGAATAGATACTCTGTAGTATACGAGTAGACTATACTTCTAAATTTGAAATATTTATAAAAAGCAAAAATTCCTATTAAACTGTTCATTTCAGGTCAAAGTTTTTGGACTAGTCTTGAATTGAGGCTCATTAAAAATCATTTAATTTATCTACTGTGATATAATTACCTTGAAAATGTCCAGCAAGATCTTTAAAAATTTTAATTAATTAAAATTTAATTATTAAAATTAAGAATTTTAACATTACCCGCATTTCCCTTGATCCTTAACTGCTGTAACAGCCCCCTTGGTTCGCCAATCAAAGCTCGAAGGAATTGAACTATTCGCCCTGGTCTTAATTATAATTACATAAAATCATAAATTTAAATATGCATACTCGTGCTGTCTGTACTGCAGATAAATATTTTAATTGCCTTGACATACTTACCAAAGGCTTCTTACCGGGTATCTTGAAATAAGGTTTATTGTACCCTTTGGGGAACTTGAAGCCCATTCTTTTGGACATTTCATAAGCTGTTTGATCGCTCAGACTATTGACACCTAATATGTATTATTTAAAAAAATTATTTAAAAAATTAAAATTACAAAATCTCCATTTATTAGACAATCTTTATTATTATTATTTAGGTCTAGTAGTTCTTATAGTAGGTACTAGTAACTGACCTAATTTAAATGGATAATCACCCTGTTGATTGAATAATATAGCCTTATTATAATTCTCGGAGAAAACTGAGAACCTGTACATATCTTCAAGTGGTGAACCATAGGATTTCCCAAATTTGACCTATTATAAAATCCAATTTATAATTGTAATTTTTAATATACTCAAGATTAGTTGTCTTACTTTAAATGTTGAAAATTTTTCATATAAAGGATCTGAGCCTTGAACGAGGGTAATTAAACCGAGCGAGAGTAAAAGTATATTCATTTTTAAGACTTTATTTGAGATTTGAGACCCAAAAGTAATCGATTACTCAAAAGTATCCAGTCCAGACTTCCAGATTTTATTTATATACGGCGGATGCATTTTCCAAAAAAAAAGTAAAACATTGAACTTATTAATCATTCTAATTTACAGATTCAACAAATTTTGACAACTTATTGCATAATAATTCTAAGTATCTAACCTATCTATATGAGTATTAGTTATAAATAAGTAGTCGAGATTCGATGTATCTCGAATCTCGGATTTGTACTGTACATATGATAGTATTTAGGTAAGGTTTATAAAATCATAGTCAGAATTTACATATAGTCAGAACATTTACTCTATTATAAATAAGGTATAGGTAATAATTAAATTACTATTTTTCTAATAATTAAGTACATAAACCTCTGCTGGTATCTAAGAGTAAGTACTTTGTATTAATGTAGGTAGATGGGTACTTTAATAAAAAAGCTGTATTTACTTTACCAAAAAAATTAATGCAATGTAATGTGATATTTTTACCGTATTAATTTCCTCGTATGTGTATGGTGTATGGTGTATGGTGTATGGTGTATGGTATTGACTAACTATTAAATAGGTACTTAAGATTAGTTAGTCTGATCTAGATGCATAGAATAGATGCTTCCTATGTATTTGTATTTTGTGTAAAGTTTATCGATTCGATTATTTTATTGAAATTAATTTTGTAAATAAAATGTTTAGATATATCTCAATCCCAATTATCCCAATCAAAATTAATGAACGAAATATAAAAACTACAAATTAAGCATATTTTTATAACTTACTTACATACCTATCTAACTCTAACTTACATAATAACAATTTCTTATGTAATATACCTAATTAAAAAGTAGTCCCAAATAATTATTAACAAATAAAAATGTTTGAATACCTAATTTTAATTTCAGAATCAGATCAGAAATCAAAATAATAAATACAGATTAGTTGAGAATTTTCTATGGGTCAAATCAGAAAAACTAGAGATCTTTACTCCAATTTTTCAAACTAATAATAATAATAGGTCAAATTAAAGTCAAAATTTGCTTATTCAGAGCTGAATAAGCCTAATTTATTTGTTAGAAAAATAGGTAGGGTATAAAATTACACCGGCTTGTACTTGATTAAGTTATAGGGTACTTATCCTACAACTACAAATTACAGAACAGATTACAATACAAATTATCCTTAATCCGCACTCCGCACAAGTGAATTGAAAGATATTGAAATATTTAAATGATATTCTAATGCAAAAATATGATCTTATTTGTATAAAAGAAGCTCTTAAAATCCTCATTTAGACATCAATTTCACAAATAAATTGGTAAATCGATAACGAAATCGGGTATTTCACAGATGAAATGAAATAAGACAAAAAACAAAAATCTCAAATTCTAAGCTTTTTTGGGGTAAATATAGATACTAGAATAGGCGGTTGTTAAAGTTTTTAAAATTCAATTTTTTGTTTTTTAGAATTTTTATTTTATTTTTATTTTTGGAAATATTTTTTATTTCTCAAGTGCTTTTTAATTACAATTAAAGGTCAAAGGTCAATTAATAAATATAATTATTATGATCTTAAGTTGACTTTAGAATCAATGTTATTCGACAACGAGGTCAAAATTGTCCTTGTTCTACAAAATTCTTGTTAAAATAGCCGTAAGTAATACTAATAAAAAAGGTAAGTAAGTCTAAGATTTATAAATATTTTTATGTCAATGTCAAAATATTAGAGATAGAGTTCAAAAGAGTTCAATTTCAATTTTAGGTCAATTAAAATGAGCAGCAGCAGTGAAGGGGTCAAACTCTCGATGCCCATGGTCAATAAGGTATTTGGAAAGGAGTTTGCCAATGCTTTTCAACAACAATTAGCACAACCACCAGTGACAAGCCCTCAGGCTCAGAAGAAGCCGGTCCCAGCATCTAGAAAGGGTCCATTGTCACCTAGATCAAATGCCAGTGGTGGTTCTCAAAGACCTTTTAAGAGTCCTAGGATTTCTTCACAGTCACCACCACCACCTAGTACCTCGACTGTATATATCCCTGGTCCAAGTACTGGTCCTATGCCACACATCCCGATGCCCATGCCCGATGATGCTGATGATGATGATGAATCTACTTCTAGTGGGGCTTCAACACCTGCTGCTAGAATTGAATATTTGAGACATGGACATCCCAATCCCGAACAGGCACGTGATAAATTGATCGAGCTTATGAACCGAGAGATTGAGAAGGTCGAAGAGCAAGCAAAGTCGAAGGAAAGTGCACCTAGAACTAATGAAGGACGATTGGGACCAAGCTCCGTTAAGTTTGACATTTCCTCGCATTTTGGATCATTTATTGTGTCCTCTGATCGCTTGACACTTGTAAGTAAAAGCATATTCTTCAAGATTTGTCTCATTTCTTTAAGCTCATGAAAAATCACCTATTTTTTACCTCTATTTTACCTGCACCTATTTACTTGTGTTAGCGGAAATTTTGTTATTCAGAGTGTTGATTGATCAAATTTTAAAACCTACATTTTAATCTGACTTTTTTTTTTTTTCTAGAATTCACAATGTAATTTTGGCTCTGTTCGTGCAAATGTTTGTGTCTATAAAGGTTATTATTATTTCATTTAATTCATCTTATTTCATTTATAAAAAACCAAGACCTCAATTTAACATTTTATTGGATGAGAAATTGAGACAAGGATTTATATTTTAGGAATTAATTGAAAGACAATTAGACTCCTCGTATCAGCGTATATCAATGAGTTTATATACTTTTTATTGATTTTTGCTTTTTTTTTTGTAGGAAAATGGATGTACGAGGTTCAACTTGGCTCAAAGGGCGTTATGCAATTAGGCTGGTCCACTTTAAACACCAAATTTTCTCAAGAGAAAGGTGTTGGAGATTCCGTTGACTCTTATTCTTATGATGGGAATCGGAAAAGGAAATGGAATAAGGTCACATCACCATATGGGGAAGTTTGGCAAATTGGTGACATAATTGGCTGTTGTATTGATCTAGATGCTGGAAAAATTGAATATTTTAGGTATTTATGAATTAATTTTCTCATAATCTTAATATCATAGTCTTAATATTTAAAAAATAATAGGAATGGAAAGTCACTTGGTGTAGCTTTTAAAAACATTATTATGGGTAACAAAATGATAATCAATCATATTAAATAGTCCATTTCAATTTATTTCTTGATGTTTACAGGCAGCGGAGTTGCATATTTTCCAGCAACAAGTCTTAGCTATCAAGAAGTTCTGAGCGCTAATTTTGGAGCTTCACCTTTTCTATATCCAATTTCAGGATATCATCCTGTTCAAGTGATTAAAAATTTAGATGTTACCAAAACTGAACGTAAGTATTGAGTAATTATATAATTTCATAATTTAAACATACCAGTAAATTTTTATTTTGGTTTTTAGGTTTGCTTTTCTGGCTACAAAAATTAATTGACAATAATTCAACTTTTCATTTAAGTAAAATTAACAAAAGCAAAACTGAAGAATGGGAAACTTTAGTAATAATTGGGAACTGTATTCTAGAACTTTTAGGTCCAAGGTAAGTTACACTTTAAAATAAATAATGATTACCTCCTAATGTTAAATTATTTTAATTTTTTTTAGTTTATCATGTGCCTTTGTCGTAGAACAGAATATTCTTCCATTTTTTGCTAAAAATTTGGACTTGCCTACAAAAGTGACCCATTCTGATAATTTCGCTGCTAAAAATAAGTTATTAGCAAATTCTCCAAATGGAATTCTACCACAGAAAGTTGATCTTTTGTTAAATCTAATGTGGACTTTTCTAGAGGTACTTTTTTTCATTTATAAAAACATTATTAAAATATTTAAAATAAAAGGGAATTTAATAATTACCTAATGAAATAAACAATGAAAATTAACAATAATGCATGTTTATTTTTTTTCTAGGAAAATGAAATTAGAAATTGTATGGATCGAATGTGTTCTATATTGTTCAACTATATCAAGTCGAATTCGTTATCACTTACTTGTCCTATGCAACATTATTCATTAATTATTTTAACTATGTTGGCTGAACATAAGAAAACGAGAAGACTTTTTATTCATCAAATTTTATTTGACAAGACTCAGTAAGTAAATATATTTATTTATATTCAAAAAATCTGATTTTAACCTCAAATTCACAAGTAAAAAGACCAAAGCCTGGTGGTTTTGGTTTTTTTTAATTAAAAAGAACAATTAGTTATCTATTTGCTTAAAACTGAAGTTAATATGTACCTCTATATTTTTACATTATTTATTTTCAGTCGTATACTCTATCTGCTTCAAAATCGAGAGTTAGATGATTCTGTTCTTCAAGAAGTCATTCCAGAGCCTTGGTAAACAGTAAACATTTTGTTTGTAAAATATGGATTTTAAAATATTATTATGTATTTTATTAGGTGGAATGGAAGTACTGCGGCTAAACCAAAGTCATATGTAAATGGTTGTAACGCATTAAAGGAGAGTTTTCAAAGTATGTAAAAAAGCAGTTTTAAATCTAAATCTAAATCTGAATCCAAATTAATTAAATTCATTGCAATAAATACATACTAATTAAAATATCTTTTATTTTATAGGTCTGGAAAATGCTCAAATAAGATTTATAAAAAAGCTGTTGGACAACACAGATGGTAAGTTTGAGTTATACAATTTACATTTAATTGTTTTTATTTTTATTGATTTCTAAATAGGAACTGATAAACGTCCTTCGTCCCGTGCATTATTTCTACGAAAGATGCGTATTTTTATTCGAGATTATTTAAGACCTGGTTCTGTTAGTCAAGTAAGCTAATTCTTAAGCATAATAAAAATAAGGTACCTATTTAATTTTTTTTTCAATTTTAGACAGCAAAAGATAAATCCTTATCTGGTTTTTTCGTGCTAGTGAAATTAGTAGCAGAACTAAAAGTAAAAGAATTAAATACTACTTCAATGTTTCCCGATATCCCATCGCAAATATTTTACGATACAAGTATTGGTAAGTTTCTCTTTATTATTTTTACCTTGATTTTGTGATATTGTTACTCATTGTTTATTTTTGTTAATAGAATATTTTGATTTTGATCGAGTTGGAGGTTTAAGCACTTATCTTTATAAGGTGCATCATTTGGAAGTGGCAGGGAAATTAAATATCCCAGATTATATCACCCCTGAAACTGAAATCGAGATTTCTAGTCTAGACTCATCACAAGATAATTCAGTCTCAAGTATTTTGGAATTGGATCAGCTACCAAATCTTCATGATCCTCAACAATCAATTGTGTCTGTTTCAATTACATCACGTAGACCAATGTTAAATTTAGCAGATGGTCCTTCAAATCCATCGTCAAGTCCAGAAATTGGTGCTCCAGCAGGTTTTAACCGTCCACATAATAATACTCGGAATAACACTACGAATAATACTACGAATACAAATACTTCTATGAATAGGTAAGTTGTTAACTTTGAATTTCTTTATATTTTTCTTATTCTTTATTTGATGTTTTTTTTTATATTTAAAAGTACATCAGCTACAACAGGATCAACTGTAGGAAATAACACTCCAGCAACAAGGGCAAATGTTTTATCATCAGCAGCTCAAATGCAAGCTAATAATGCAGCGAATGGAACACAACCACAAACTGCCACTGATGCTACAAGCACAGCTGATGCTGGTGTTAACCGCCCAATTGCACGAGAATTTAACACAAGAAGCCGACTACCATTTCTTATACCTCAACCATATCAGATTGGAACACCTGAAATTCGAAGAATTAACGATCCTAATCGCAGAGAAATGTCTACGAGTACTACGAGTTCCGGTGAAGATATAACTGCTCAAAATGGTAGAAATGGAAGAAATAATGTTGAAGCTGCACTCATTGGTACCTTAATCTTATTAATAAATAATTTTATTGAAAACCTCTTTAATTTTAATCATGTTATTGTTTCTTTTAGCTGCCACGCCAAGGTGAATTAATACAATCAAAAATATTTTATTGTTTGATAATTTACTAATTGATACTATTATGTTGTTTAATAGCGGACACAATCTTGTAATACCAATGATTACGGATTTTAGGACTTATATGAACGAGTTTGCTGGCGGTGGAATGGCCATATTTTCTACTGGAGGGAACATTTTCGGACTACCATCATTTGATATGAGAAATCTAAATCAGCCTGAAAATCCAGGTTTAATATTTATTTGTATTTATCATTATCGATATTTTTTCAATCATTCTTTTATGTTTTTTTTATAGCTGTTGCACTTTTGGGTAAAGAATCTGGTCGAATGGAAGCAAATGCTTGTCTTCGAGAGCTCATTGATGATGCCATGCTCTTTTTTTCTGCTGGTGTTCCAAAGCAAATTGACAAAATTGTCAATGTTCGGACAACGATGGATGAGTTTATGGAAGCAATAAAAAGTGCAAAGGAGAAATTAAAGAGTGGGAATCTTGATCCAGATGGAAAGGCTGAAATAACAAAATCGATAGAAGTATTTACTCATAAATTAAATGATCTGAGTCGAGACATGGCTTGGATTGAAACATGTATCTTCACTCCAGAAAGACAATTATATTTATTTGAGTTACTCAAGACATTATTGAAGACTGTACGATCATTAAGTTCAGATGGACCTTTGTTTACATTTTTGCCCGAATTTTGGGTACCAATTTTAGTTCAATTACTTTGGATTTTACTCACAAAAATGCCACCAACTCTACCAATTGATAATTTAAAAGGTAAATTATTATTTGCATTATGTTGTTAAGTATTTATATTTTATATACCTAATTCTAATTGTAATTTATTATTTAGAAGTTGATGCTCTTCTTATTGATATTGCTGAATTTGTATCTTGCCATTTTGCTGATACTAGAATAGCCATTGCTGAAATTAAAGGTATCCACTTGGTTTTAAAAATTGTTTAAAATTAAAACTTTTATAACGATGTTTTAGACGCTATAACACAAGCACTTTCAATGTTTATCTGCAACCGAAGGATGTTAACAGCTTTAGAAAATATGAGCATGACTTGTAGAGATACAATGATTAAAGGAATTTTAAGACCTTATGAGAACCGGTAAGTTTGTAATTTTTTAAAGTCTCAATTAAAAGAGTGTGTGTACTTATTTATAACATAATTCTTCTAGGGCATGGGCTCAGAGTAATTGGATGCTTGTCCGATTTTGGCAAGGAAATGGATTTGCTTTTGAATACCCTAATCCTACCGCTATGAGAAAACCATTCAGAGCAAAACCAGTAGGATCTGCATAACTATTAATAACTTTTAGAATATACTATGTATCAACTTTTTTTAAATTTAAGGTTCAAGATGAATTTGGAATATCTACTAATTTGCGTAAGAAAAATAGTACCTACAGAATAATTGATTGAAATTATGAAAATATTTAATGCCTAAATTTTTAACAGCTCCAATACCAAGTACTGTTATGCAAAATCATGTCAAAAGCTTTCTGGCTTCAAATCCAAAGTCTGCTGCCAACTATATTCATTCTGTTCTTAATCAATTGAATTGGACTTTTTCTGAATTTATTGGACTTTTTCAAGAGGTACCAGTACCAGATAGATTATTAATAATTTCAACACTATTTTTTTTCCATCGCAGATTGACAATGCATCAAATCGACCTGAGAGAGTGTTTATTGAATCTCGACAATTAAAGATCTGTGCAACTTGTTATGAATTAACACAGGCACTTTTAAGGGTTGTTGAAATGATTGTGACACTGTGTCCCGAAGTATTTATTGACTTTAGTAGAGAAAGTTCTGAAACCCTATTTAGTCGTTTAGCAATGGTACACATTATTTATATTTCTTATCTATTTAATTTGAAAATATGATGCCTAACTATTATTAATTTTATTTTAGCTGATTAGTCAAATCCTAAATCGAGTTGGAACAAATTCAGGCTGTTTCGCCGAGGTTATTTTGATTTTAAATCCAATTCAATTCATTGCAATAATTACTGATTTAAATATCTTTTATTTTATAGGTCTCGGAATTAAAGTAATTTTAAAAATAATAAAATATTATATCGAAGCTAAATATATGTATATAATAACTTTTTTTTTAGAATTTCTGGACTTGAGACTTTAACCCATTTTCCATTACTTTCAAGTGTATCAGGTACGCAAAAATCAAATTATAATATTAGTAGTAATTACCTACATGCATAATTATTAATAATTAGCAATGGCTCCGATTTAAACTGTCCCCCTTTTTGGCTCTTTTTGACCCCCAAATCGACACTCTTTTTGACCCCTGTATC